>JXSR01S007954.1:42481-55669 GCA_000969725.1 Ophiothrix spiculata
CCCCCACGGTTTTGAAAATTTGCCCTCGGACCCCCCCACACTTCAAAATGAAATGACGCCCATGCTTATACTGATCTATTTACCTTCTTACTACTCAAATAGAAGTTCAATTTGTAGACAACAAGAAAAGGTGTCTTACCAAAATATTTTCTGTAAGATGCAAGACTGATGGACTATAGGGTTTCCATGAATAACCGGTTATTCCATTGGTATAAACATAGGGCTATTTTCTTAGATTTTCGAATCGATATCTTCGCGGACAAATGGATATTGAATCATAAAAATAAAGTACACAAATTCTCAACATGTTCCCCCAATCAA
Organism: Ophiothrix spiculata; assembly: GCA_000969725.1. NCBI lineage: Eukaryota > Metazoa > Echinodermata > Ophiuroidea > Amphilepidida > Ophiotrichidae > Ophiothrix > Ophiothrix spiculata. Next base: position 42,803 of record JXSR01S007954.1, read on the forward strand.
CCTAACCTACATGCCAGTAAAATAGAGGCAACATCATGATGATTAAACTTGAAAAGAAAGAAAATAGGATTGATATACTATAGAGTGAATATGGGATTGTTGAGACCTCTGCATACTATTCATACAAGATAATTTGCGAATAGATATCCATTTCTTTATGTGATGGGTGTTGCGAAATGTTCATTATGGAGAATAAAATAATATGTCATTAGAATACAGATTCAAATTTGACTTTGATTGTTTGTAGATATCAGCACGTAACGTTTTAACTTTTCAGTAGCTTAGAATGGAAAAGGATATTGAATTAATAGTAGGTATATATAATTTCATATTTGAGTAAAATAATAATAAATATAATAATAAATAAATAGAAATATAATAAAAATACAAGACTTTCAGATTATGAAGAATAATTTCGTCGTCATGAAATAAATTACCATTTTATTCATGGCACGTCTTGGCAATATACTAGTAAATGACTCTTGGTATTTTATATCTAACGTTGATATACCTCATGAGTCAATAAAACTGACACACTTACAAAAGTTTTCGTGACATCATTTTGAACAAATGGTATAATGGCATAGTATAGAATACCTTGAGAAAACATAGTTCCGTAACTTTTGACACCAAATTTTTGTTTTTATGCACATGCATGACTGCACACGAAGACATTTAGGAACCTGTTAAAATTTGGACCCTTAACAGATGTAACTTGACTGCTTCATAAATGACCAAACCTTGTCATTCTAACACCAAATCTAGTGTTAAGGGGATAGATTATTCATGTATATTTGATGGGCACTGAATTGCAACCCCTTAAAGAAGAATATTTTATCTTTTTGGAACTGTCCAATTGCTTATTAATAAACCGAGCGATACATTACACACAAATATCTCACACATTTCACCCACAGAAGAACTATTTCAGGGTTGAACCTGAAGTCTTGAGTTGATACAACCAGTACAATTTAATGACCTTCAGATCATACTTTTAGTGAGGTAGGACAAATCACCAAGAACCACATATTACTCAAAGAACATAGGGACAAATCCTTCAGAGAGTTACGATATGTGCTTACCGATTTGGGAGACCAACTTTGAGATTAACTCTTCTTAAGTTTTGTTACTTTAAGTTATAACAGTAAGCATCATATTTTCAGCTTGTTGTTTTGATAGACTTTCGTAAATGCATGCCTTGCTTTTAAACCAATTAGCGCAAGTAGAATTTTACCGTTTCCTAGATGTCTTCGTATGTAAACATGCATGTACATACACAAATAAATTTGGTGTCAAAAGATGCAGGAGTATACATTCAGTAAGTGTGTGAAGGCTTTCTCATTACCATTAGTTCAACGAAAATGTAACAATCACTTTTAGAAGTGTATAATTTTTATCGACTCACGAGGTATAACAGACATCAGATCAAAACTCAGCTTTGATTCTAAGTTATGGATGTGTCTCAAATTATCTCGCATATTAAAGGAGCTTGGTCCGATTTTTCAAAATTTAGTTTTCATGGTCACATGAAAGATGACCTCTCAACAGGTCTTAATTTTAAATTTCAGCTTAATTGGTCAAACGGTTTTGATTTTATGGGTAGTTTTGTATTTCAGAGCTTCCTATACGTTACTGTATGTAATTAATTATGGTTACCATAATTAGACACATTATCATATATATCTCCAAAACGAAACATAACTCAGCCGTGAAATTTCACATGCATTATGAGAAAAATATGAGCAATATATTGATACCAAAATCTCAAAAAGTTTGAAAAAAAGTTGGGGCAATCGGACCAAGCTCCTTTAATAACAGATCTACATAAAGTTGTTTCATTTAAAAATCAAGTTGTATAAACATGAGAGTAATTGAAGTTCATCACATTTAAGCATTAATCTGAAAATACAACAAGCTGAATGAATAATGGTGTCACTTATTACTTCAATTGTACATCTATTTTAATTGAATGAAAAAAAGAATAAATTTGTACTGCATTAAGTATCATCAATCATGTCTTATCATACATAATCCGTTACACTTATGTCATTATTTGAATATTAATACTTTTTAAATGTTTTTATAATTTAAAGAAAAATCTGAAGTACTTCATGTTACTATATTACTGAATTACTTGTTATTATAATTTTTTTTTAAGGCCAACATAACATTTGGCAATGCTGACCTCTCATATTCTAATATTTAAAAATATGTTCAGGTAAATTAAGATGCTCTCTAAAGCTGTGTTTACACATAAATAGTCATGAATATCTTCAGGTAAAATAAGATGCTCTCTATGGCTGTGTTCACACATAAAGAGTCATGACAGTAGTCGTGCGCACAAGTCGGCAGCGGCTCAAGAGGGAAGTCAACTTAGCAATTGTGCTCACAAAAGAAGATGACTTACGCGTTAACACTAATGGGTCCTGAGCGAGATACCCACAACGCAAGTGACTTGAAATCACTCTTAGTCACGAGCGTGACACATTTTAGTTGCGTCCATACTTGGAATTAGCTCGTGAGCGGCTCATATAAGGAGAAACATAGTCATGCGTGACCACGCCCGTAGATTGGCGAATTTTATACATCAAACTGAACAGAAACGAAAACAAACATAAAAGCAAACAGCACCTTAAAGTCATTTGAAACATACATTTTTCATCAAGGTGGAGTTTTTGGTAGAATAACAACGTTCTTGAAAATGAATAAATTATTGCTATTAAAATAGGACACCATGTGCACAAATATACAATCCTACACCTCAAGTATTTTTTTTTTTATCGAATCAGAATTTTAATTTTAATACTAGTATTTTAATACCAATATTTTTACCCTATTAGAACGTAGGTTCAAATCTAATATTTTCAAGTCGTGCTTCCCCAAAGAAACAGTGCCGAATACTATTTTAAAGAAAGCTCGAACATATCAAAAGCTAGCTGGAAATGTGTCTTGTCGTATCTTATTAGAGTTAATCAGGACAGCTGAGATATCCAATAATAATTAGTCCAAAGTTTGATAAGCAATCGGAAGTGTAACCGCCATTTTGATGTGCTTTTGCATTGAGTGTCTTAGTATTAAAAAATATCGTATTATCCGCTCATCCCTCAAAGAAATAAAAGTTTATCTTTGTTAGTATGGTCAGATATATTTGTTATTCAGAATCTATAAAGAACAGACATGTAGAGATAAGAGCAAAAATAAGCCGGCAAAGACTTGATATTAATAGTGGAGCTCGTGTGGTTTAGTGGAACGGTGCAGGACTCCGAATCATGAGGTCGCGAGTTCGAGCCCCGCTACGGCCAACGGGTTATGTCCTTGGGCAAGACATTTAATCCTGATTGCTTCGTCGACCCAAGCGCATTGGGGAGCTGTTAGGGTAATATTACGATCCAAGTTCCGATAGGTCTGCGTCTTAAGATTGCGATCTAGCTGAAGTAAAATGAGAGTGATGATTTCCTAATAACAACGTAATAATAATGTCAAGCGCTATGATACTACGGTGAATAGCGCATATAAATACTGGTTATTATTATTATTATTATTGACATTTTAAGAAATACGTTATATCCTTCTACACGAGTTCAACTACAATATTGCATAATACTATTTATATTCTCATATCTTGTAGCTTTATGTTTCAGTGAACTCATCTGTATCTGAATTATTTCCATGTCTTGGACAGAGTAGACATTATGATTGAATTTAAATTAACTTGACATTTTGACGTGAGCTATACTTTTTATCCCGAGAGGGTTTAAGTATCATATTTCACTCAGAAAAATCAGCAAGAGCTATTATTCAAGTAAATAGTGCATTTTCGTGGTTGTATCTGATGTCTCAAGTAAAATTCCTTTCTGATGACATGCTCATGATGATCGCATCGTAAAATGCGTCTTTGTGCTATGTAGTTGTGGATATCACTTCACTCCAATCTTAAGTAACCTTTTAGCCATTTAAGCTGAATAAGATTAGTGTGGCTAATTTAGAACTTGGAATTCAGCGGCGTATAGCCAGACTTTGCATAAAGGGGTGCACACTTTACAACTGAACTGACAACAGATTTCCAACTAGACATGAAAGTGTACCTGTTATTTTATAAAACATATATTATACTATATCTTTAAATGGTTACAATCTGAAATTTAAAGTGGTGACATCATAATAACAACAGGAATCAATCTAGGTGCTTGTTACAAACGTTTTCAACATGCAACCTAAAATTGTTACTGTCATGATGCATCATTTAATAAATAATTAGAGATAACACAATATCATAGCTGCTGTTGATATATGGTACCAAGTTGCGTTTCTTTTACATTTATAATAATTTATGTATTTTTAATAAAGTTTATGTTTTTTCACTTTAGAAAAACGGTACCTCATCAACATTACAGATAAGTATTTAGATTAGAGGCAATTTTTAGACTGAAGAAACAAAGTTTCTGTATAACTATTTACTCATCTAAAGAAGCCAATGTCTAATGGTAATGTTTATTCACTAAATTGTTTTTGACCTTTAGCTATGTTAAGTCTTCTATCCAAGGTGTCCTTAAGCATGGAGTAAAGTATTTCCTCTTGAGTAATTTAGATATAAATGAGCTCTTTACGAAAGGCTAATGATCTCGATGTCTGACTTACAGAATCTGGCTAAGGTTTTTTCTGTACAAGATATACAGAAGGAAAAATAGTAAGGAGGAAAATGAGCTTAGCCATCGTTTTATTTGTGAAATGATCTCAGGCAAGGTTTTATGACATATCTAATCATCAGTGACCTAAATGGATATAATGTTATACATCATGATAAATTTTTTACAGATTGTAACAGAAAAATATGCATTTATATCTGCGCTGAAAGAAAAGAGTTACACATTATTTTACTTTGTTCTTAATTTATTTCTAAAACCTACTCTTTTAGCTACAAAATTTACAACTTCAGCCTCACATAGGTGTGACACTGATGGACGGTCACAAATATAGTGCAACGATCAATTATTTCTGTCTGTGACAAGCATGACTACTATCAAAACTGTGTTTTAAAAGTTAATACTGTAGAGTGATATCGGCAAATACGAGTCAGGGCAACAATAAATCAGAAACTATTATTACACCCCTCCAGATATCTTAAGATCCACTTGTTCTTACAAACGTTTATTTACCGGCTCTTGAACAAATGACCGAACACTGAAAACCTAAACTGGTCAGTGTGACTAACTTTAAGTTAGTCAGTATTGCTAGACTAACAAGGATGACTAGTTTTAAGTTAGTCTGTTGACCAGCTTGACGTTAGTCCAGCAAGCTGGACTAGTTTAGGCTAGTCGTTTGACTAGTTATTGACTAGTTTTACGTTAGTCCAGATGGTACCCATTTTGACTAACTTAACGTTAGTCAAGCAGACTTGACTAACGATAAGTTAGTCAAGCGGGACTATGCAACGTTAGTCAGGCAAGCTAGTCGAGCACGCCAGTGCACATGTACGATAACAAGCTTTAAGCTTAATCCACGATGTATAGCTAATCCGTCAATAATGTTGAGAGAGGTTTAAGAGTGACATATGAGTACCACCAAAATAGTCCGTGAGCTGCATATAATCAAATGTTATAATTCACGATACATCAGTAAATAATGGTGATATTTATGAGGTCAAACGACGGCACGATGTCTGTGCTGTCCACCATGTTGCCATCAATGACTCCACCTGACCGTGCTCAGCCTGCCTAACTTAAGCTAGTCAAGCCAGCTTGACGCTCTTTTATACTGCCAAGCTAGTCAAGCTCTCAGTCTGGCAAACTCGTCAAGCAAGGTTTTGCACGTTAGTCAAGTGGGCTTGACTAGTCACAAGCTAGTCAAGCAGGCTTGACTAGTTTACAAGCTAGTCAAGCCTGGCTTGACCAACGTCAAACTCGTCAGGCAAGCTGGACTAACCTGCCTGACTAGTTTAAAGTTAGTCAAGCATCTGCTTGACTAGTTAAAGTTTTCAGTGAAATTTATACTTGGGATGTTTGCTCGAAGTTATCGAAAATTTGTAGAAGCAGGGAAGAATGGATGGCATACCCGCAAAATCTTAATATGAGTGGGGAAAAAAATGAGCAGACTTTAAGACTGGATATTAAGACTGAAAAACACGGTAGGAAAAAATGGAAGGCCCGGATGGTATACCCGCAAAAATCATTCGCAAATTTCCATATGAACTTATTATTCCATTAATGATCCTTAATGTCTCTTGTCAAGAGGTTCTGAGTCAACACAGTGGAAGCGCGATGTGGCAGTCAAAAACCGATATCACCAATATCACCAATATGTTCAGGGTAAAAATCCGCTTCTAAAAATATATACGGTTTATGCAACTAGTTCGAGAGTTAGAGTACAAAAACTGTTCGAACTATTTGAAGGTCTATCCAAGCCTTAAATTCAAACTTTCGGTCTTAACATATAAATCTCCACATGAATTGGCACCTATTGATCTGCAGGACCTTGTCGAGAAGTATATTCTATCTCGCAATCTACGTTCTGATTCTCAATTTAGGATTGTGTCTTCATCAACAGCTACTGCTACTTATGGTGATTGTTCTTTCCACAAAAGCTTCTGCTATCTTTGGAATACTCTGCCACCTCATGTAAAGAACTGTCAAACTGTCAATCAATTTAAAATCTTGCCTTAAGATACATTTGTTTAAACTTGCTTTTGGGTAAATAAGTTCATTATTTCATATAATGTTCATGCCTTGCATAGTATATATATGTATGTATATCTTTATTTTTGTATATTATGTCTATACATGTATCTGTTTAGTTTTCTTATGTTTGTATAGCGCTTAGAGACTCCGGTTTTAGGCGCTTAGGCACCTATACATTATCATTATTAGTGCATAAGGGGAGTTACCTTAATCACAACCATATTTCAGGAAAAAATATAATATGTACGTGCCGTTTCAAAATGGCGGCCAAATAACCAATTTTCGTTTCGCGACATCTCGATTTTGGCCAAAATTTGAAAAACCCACTTCCCGAAGGAATTTTCCAATGAAACTGGACCCAAATTAGGTGATCATGACTACATTGACACTCTGGGTGATTTTATGGGCAAATCAATTTTTTCGCACCCCCCCCCCCCAAAAAAAAATGCCAATTTATGCTAATTAGCTCAAAAACGACGCGGTCGATCTCAGGTTTTTTTTTTCGCCAATAGAAGCGAAACTACTATTTCGGTAATTACAAAACTTAACAGCCCAAAATATTGCGGCGTTAAAATGCGAGAACCGAAAAACCAAAAGTTGGGCTGATGTTGGGTACCATGGTCCGTAAGCAGTCAAGTGTTAAAGTTGCCGAATTATTTAAGACTGGCAAGCTAATGACATATATTGAATTTCAAATTGATCAAGAACAGTTTGGAAATCGCAAAATGAGAACCAGACTTACCATATTAAAGCAGCATGTTTTGATATTGGCATAATTTGTCATTCGGAGCTTTTCTTATACCAATATCGTTATTGCGACCATAAAAAACTTGAAAGTTATGGGTGTAATGCACGAGCAGTAGATGACCATTCAGCTCAGGCTCATGCTTCAGTTCAAGTCAAAGACATATACATGTACCACTTTATTACCCTGAACCTATTGACAAATTATTGCAATGTTATGGTTTTAAGTAATATTTGTTTAAATTGAAACAACATGTTTTAAAGATACTTGGGGGTTTTCATTATATTGTTACTGATGTTATTGCTGTTATGTGGTTTTAAATTACAAAACATCTGATATCAATACGACCGTAAAATGTTATCAGCGGACACTGTTTAGATAGCTGATATGCTTATGGGAGAAACTGAGCAGACATCCAAATTGAATATTAAGAATAGCACGTTATCGTTCTCATGAATTCATATTATTTTTAGGAATTGCTGTTTGAGTTTTAAGTCAACTGGGTATTTATTTTAACATCTGCATTCATCAAGTCCTCCTCATCTGCTTATAACCCATTGCGTTAAAGAAAATAATAAAATGATAGCTTTGCCTTTCAGGAGCTCGTAACTTACAGATTAAGCAGTTTGGAAAACTCTGCAAAAGACCCAGTGGAAAAGTCGAGAAATGGCTCTGCATATTGATGGCTCGTTGAGAGAAAAGTAGTGCTGTTATCGATAGGATTTTTGAGTATCGATATGTCGAGAGACAAACACCCGACATGTCGATAACATTATCAATAATCACACAGTTTGATATACAGGCTTGAGTTCTAAGTAACAACTGTAATAAGAACAACAATTGGTTATATTTACTTGTGAATTCATGTCCATGTTCAAGGTCAAAATGACGTCAAAAGAGTTCTTCGAAAAGTTGACGCCTTTTTCGCTGAAACCTCATAACTTCCTGATGTTCGAACAATTCGATTGTTTTCAAATTTTGACAGATTGTAGGTTTGATACTTCATATTGAATTACAAATAATGTTGTATAAATATGTTGTGTTGATTTTGAATGATAATGTAATAAGCTTGCGTTGTTTTGCCTGTAAAAACGACCGTGAACTACGAGTCTGCCAGGGCATAAAAGTATTATTTTGTCCTCAGGAGCAAATTTTTGAAGCTCAAAATTTCCTCCATCAGGTTGTATTTATTTTTTCTCATGAAAGTACAATTTCCTCAATTTCTTCTGTTGCTTCCTGCGAGCGGTGCTCCCCGCTCCCGCACAATTTGCTGCCCTGCGAGAGTGATCTACAACGTTGATTTTCTACAATCTACATTCCGTCTAATATTAGCAGTCGTATAATTAACTTTCACAAAGTCAGCATTCCATCGAGGCAAAAATTGAAATTTTTATTTAGAACAAAATAAAAATACGGCATTCTATTGTTTATGCTTTAGCTTTCAGTTCAAATCTCAAGGCTGCTCAGTTAGCTCAACGGTTATTCCCTTTTGTCGTAATGCATGGCTAACCCGCGCATTAGCCATGATTCGAGTTAACATAAATGCGGTGGAAAGTATTTCTCTTTTCATGATTAAAAATAGTTAGGATTCACATTTTCTTAGCGCAGATGGAGAGTATTTACACAAAAAATCAGATGAGAAAACTGCATAGAAGACAAAATCAGGTTAAAAATTCATTAAATCGTTCAAACTATATATAACAACATAAAATAGCGTAAAACTGAACTAAGACTAAATCTTTTTCGTCACACTTATGAAACGGATTCTCCACGATGCAGCAGTCTTTGCACTTTTTTCTGATCCGTTTATTCATGCTCTGATTAGTTTTTTCTGTCTGGTTTTATTTTCTTTCATGTTGATTATCCACTGAAATTCATCACCTTTATAATCAGGTAAGTGGCTGTTTTAATTGATTTCATATATCTAGGGCTCTCGTTGTAGAGATAATATAACGAGAATTTTATTCAACAAACTGCCTTTCAATTTCCTGAAAAGGGTATTGAGTCAATACTACTATATACATTAGGGTAACACGATCCTCTTTAAAATTTGACATGAAATAAAAGAATTGTATTACTTAAGTTCAATGTAATCCTACTAATCTTAGAGAGTATTATAAACCTGTAAGATTAAAACATACAGAATAAACAAAACAAAAATCAACAAATGTAACAAATATATAAAATACATTTAAATCATCGCTAAGAAAGCGTTTGACTTTGAATGTTAGCAATGTTAAAATTCTTATAACTTTGTAATAAACTTAAAAATTCCTTTTGAGTTACCAAGTTGTCCCACTATATTATACAAATATATACTGACTTGAAGATCTCTGGTTAAAACTATGGACCTGAAGTGACTAAAATAGCTAGATTGTAGTCACCGAAGGACCATAGTTTTAATCCAGAGATCTGAAAAATGTCAATATATATATTTGTTTTATATACTGTATTAATAAATGTCTAAAATAATGTAATTTTTACTTGCCCAATGCCCCTATTTTATTAATCTTATTAAAAAATGCACTAACAAAATGCTATAACCACAAACGCGTATTGGCTTGCGTGTCTAAGTTTGTTGCGCGCGTAAGACCGTGCGTGAAAGTGACGCGGCTATAGATTACGCAAAAAACCCGTAAATAGTCTTTCAAAACCCGGAAATAGTCTTTTTAAAACCCGTAAATAGTCTTTTCAAAAGAACTATTTACGGGTTATTCTCAAGATGGTTGAAACTATTTGAGATAAAGTTAAAGGGTTTCAACACGCTTAAATGTATTAATACAGTATCATAGATGTAAATCTATGTACAGTATATAAAGTATTTTATATAGAATAAAAGTCGTGTTTAGAACCAATGCTGATCTCAATTCCTGTAACAACAAATATATTTCAGTAAAAGTTTCATTAAAATCAAGAAATATGTGAAAATATGTCATTCTGCTGTTATTGTTACTATAAAACTAATTCACCTCAGAATTCCAGTTTTCGGGGAAATTTACCCATCCAAAATTTGAAAACTACTTTCTCAAAGAATGTTTCGATAAAATTTGTTTCATAAAAGCAGAATAAACAAATGTATTGCTAAAAAAGAAAATATGCGTAACTTGTACTTGTACAATTACACAAATCGGCGGCGCAAATGTACATGTATGTAGCATTTTCCTGGTCTACGCTAAAACTTATTTTTTGAATCCATGTTGAATGATGTTGCAAATGTATCTGAATAACAGTTACGACGTTACTATCTGCAGAACTCTTTTTTTTTTAAATCAACACAGTCTTACCTCTCATTTTAAATATGTTCGGATGCTTTCTTGTCATCACTACTAAGCAGAAACAAAAACAGCAACATCAACAAACAAACAATCCAAATCATACATTTTTCATCAATGTATTGTATCTATTGGTAGAATTGCGTCGTTCTTGAAAAATAATTGGAACATTGCCATTGTATTGGACAAAATGGGCTAAAAATCTGTAAATTGTATTATGCTACATGATTTTTGTAAATACTACATGTAAAACTACGTTGAAATTTTACTCTTGTACCTCTTCAACGTAAGAGATTCTGTGTCCAAATTAGCGAAAATTTAGAAGCAAACACTTCCGTGTTGTTAAAATAACTATTTGCCGACAGGAAGCAAAATCCGCTCGCTAATGGTGCAGTTTATCCACTGAATTGTTTTGACCTATAGCTATCATAAGTCTTCTATCTAAGGGTTCTTTAAGCATAGAGTGAAGCATTTATCTTTGAGTAATTTAGATATAAATGAGCACTTTATGGTAGGTAATGATCTAGGTGTCTGCTTAAGTATAGTCTGGGAACGATTTTTGATATACATGCTGATCAACTTTTTTTTCCAAAATGAAATATTTTGAGTGAGTAATACGATATGATCCACAAGTCAAAATAAGGCAAATAATCAGACAACTAAACAAAAAGCTAGGAACTGATGATTTTATGTGCCATTAATCAGGACAGACATTTCATCAGGCCGGATATGTTTCCACAATACTACAACTAAAATGATTTAATTATAAAGAAAATGAGGTTAGACATCCTTATAATGACATGATCTTAGACAGCTTTTATGACGTACATATCCCATTACTTGTGACTATAAATATATCAAGACATACTGTTTTTAATGGATTTTTGTTTTCAAGTTTTGTCTTGTTACATTTCATTTTTCAGATATCAGATAACATATGTTACCAAAATATTCCCGCGAGGTTTTTCACATCTGTTTTCATAGTTTATCTCCTTATACCCTTGATTTAAAGTAGGCTTAATAGTGAAGTTTTCTTTCAAAACTTTGCAAAAGATTTGAGCTTTAGAGATCAGTCACACATTACCGTATAGAGTTCAAACGAACATTATTTTGCTCACTGACATACATGTTTATCGATTACTATAACAGTGTACGTAATTACGTATGTTTGAGCATCTTCCAGGAGAATCTTTTGTTTACAAACAGGTCGCAAGTTCAAAGCAAGGTTGTACATGATCCTGTCTCAGATCTTCAAAATATCAGTCCCATGAATGTTTTTGGTATGAAAATAGTTCTTGTGGCGTCTTTCAGTTTGAAGGAACGTTTCTAGCGTGCATAATAGTTTTTTAACCATTTAAGCTTTCATTCTTCAGTGACTATAAAAACACTGCTACTCTAGAAGGCCCTGTTAAAGAAGTGTAATACATGTACAAATAAAATATGATCACAAAATATTTACTTAAGAATTATTATGTTTTTCAATCAGATATACAAGCAATAAAACAACAGCCACTAAAACTGATATGTGAAAACAAAATGGGGAACATCTGTTGCATTCATAGGAATATAATACAACTATTATGTTCATTTGCTTTAGAAGCTATCAGAGTGGCCATGGAAACAATTTACATCACAAAAAGTAACGAAACATCAGATTAATGTTGCCCCAAGGTTGCTGTTGTCAATGGAACAGTGTTTTAAGAGAACTAATAAAATAGCACGAACCCCCCCTGATCATGCTGATTGCCCTCGGAGACTTTAAGGCTACAGTCCCAAAATGGGTGCCGTTTGGCTGAACGCCATCTTTACTGCAAGTTTTTACATACCTACTTACACTTATCAGAATATCACAATTGATGACGTACATATGGAATAGAGTCTCTAGTTTTTACATGCAACTTTACTAGTGATTTTACGTCCATTAACAAGGTCAAAATTACGTCAATAGACTACTTCGAAAAAGTGACGCCTATTTCGCCGACACCTCATGATTTTATGATGTTCGAACGATTCGACTGTTTTCAAATTTTGACAGATTGTAGGCTTGATACCTTTTATTGAATTACAAATAATATTTTATGAATATGTTGTGTTGATTTTGAATGATAATGTAACAAACTCGCGTTGTTTTGCCCGAAAACCTGACGTGAATTACGACTCTGAGTTCGCCCTGTTT
>JXSR01S007955.1:5239-29140 GCA_000969725.1 Ophiothrix spiculata
TTGTGCGCCATTTAAAGAAAAGTATTATGCTAGAGTTGCGCATTGGCAAATGAAAAACATTTTAATGAGCAGTATGTAATTATTAAGACAAAAACACAATCAAACATCTTCGAATTAACATCGTAAAAGTTGTTTCGCTGAAAAGGTACTTAAAATATTCATGAATGGTTCTCCTGTCTTCAATCATTGATCCCTCCCTAACATGTGAGTCGCACATTTAATTTTCTTCTCAGTATGAAAGTGTGCTCTTTACGTTTGACGCAATTTACGTTGAACGTTATTTTCAAAAATGGTAATTGCTTCATGTTTGGTACCAAAATAATTCTACAAGTCTCCTTTATTAATACGTATGTCTATAGTTGCCATGCGAATCTCGGTTTTAAAGTTATAAGCATTTTAAAAAGTGTAGATAATTTTTGGACACCCTGTACATTAATTCAAAGAGAAACGTTCAATCAAAAACACTTTGTTTGACTATCAAAGCTTTGAAACCAGCCATTTCCACAGTTTAAAACTAGGAACACTTTTCTTTGTATTTTTTAATCTTGGATAAATAAAAATGTATTTATTACCAAGATATTTGAAGAGAACAAAATTCAAAGGTCTGGGTTCCATTTCATCCCCCAGGGCTCAACCGGGAGTAGTATAATACCAAATAAAAGCCCATATTTTTCTTATTATAAATCCAAAATATCACCTCAAAATTCTTTAAAGCTTTGGATATACTGTGACAGCACAAAATGTAAAATAAATTTATATACCTATTTGCCATTTCTTTTGTATTTACATAACAGCCTAATATTACCCCAAGGGTTGCATACTCTCTTTTGCCTCTCAGGAGAAAACAAGACACAAGCCAAGGCTGAAACCTAGCAGATTGCATTTCAGAGGTCAAGGTCAATCAGTTAAAAATAAATTATACACATCCTAAAATAGGATAATACACCTTTTAGCAAGTATTTAACAAGTTGATTGTTGTGTGGATCTTTCGAAAAAGAAACAAATTCAGTGGGCATTGATGTGGAAAAGATTGAATTATGCAAATCTAGACTAGTCAGAGTTGAAGGGGTAGTCATGGTTGGTTTATCATTAACCCTAAGGGCCAAATCATAGTTGGCCTCCAAACAAAATTTCTCCTACCAAACATTTGGTCGTGACGTCAAAATGAAGAGTAGTTCCAAACAAAATAACTTCAACACCAAGTTGAGACCAAATAAAATTTCGCGCTAGATTGCACATGTTATTGAATTTCCATATACATTGGACCAAATGTTTGCTACCTGTTCATACTTTAAATTCGATGGCAAATGATTGGAGGCCGACTATGATTTGGCCCTAACTGTACAAAACATCAAAAAATCACAATCCACATAGAAGTCCAAATACGTCATAGACCAGAATAAGCAATGGTCACAAAAAGTGCTCGGTGGCTTGACATAGTGATAGTTGGGTTGGGATGCGAGAGGTTCCGGGTTTGAACCCAGATGGAAACCCGCCATTTTTAACTTGCTGATTTCCGAGGAGATAGTTTTTAAACAGAGAAGTGCTCAGTACGGTTAGGGTTAGGATGTCCTGTTTTAAATGTTAAATATTACACAAAAACTATACATTTTTGATGTACGTTTTCTGATTTTTCTTAAACTCTGAAAAAATAAATGCATAACCCCGTCCCCCAGGATGCGTACTCACCCTATTGTTGTAGACAGGCCACAATCTTTCATAGCTGTGTTCATGAGCATAGATCTCTAAGTCAACACCTTAGTAAAGGAAAAACACAAATGGAGATTACTCTTAAAATTGAAATAGATACCTTTTCAGAGTCATTATTTTTGCAGCATGTATAGCTTGCAGGATCATCACGACAGATCATGATGATTACAGCTTGCGGGATCATCACGACAGATCATGACAGAGTCCAATATCAGTATACACACTGAGATTAAACTTGATTTTCATGACTGATACGATAACTTTTCATGACTGATTACACAACAAACTTCAGAACATTCAACGAACATCTGCGCGACTTATCTACAAAAAAACGCAAGTTTGACCCATTTACATCTGAATTCATCTTTACTGGCTTCCAATCAAGCAACAAATGACTATAAAATTCTCACTCTTGTCCATCATGGCAATGCTCCCTCTAACATCACTGACATGCTTACAACAAGAAAGACTCGGAGGAAGTTAAGATCATCTTGCTCAGACGGTACATGTCTCGTTGAGCCAAGACCAAAGTGTGTTACATTTGGTGACCATGCTTTCTCTGTCTATGGTCCAAAATTATGGAACAGACTTCCAGGCCATTTAAAAAACCGCACGTAAGAACAATTTAAAACTCCTCAAAACTCATCTTTTTAAGGATGTCTACGAGCAGTAACTTTTTTGAGCTACGAGCGCCTTAGAAAATTTGTATGATACTGGCGCTAGGACATAAATGACTATTGATTGATTGATTGATTGATAACTTTGATGCATTAAGCTCATTTAAGAATGTAGTAGATGTCCTTTTTTGGAGCAGAGTTGTGGCAGCTGACCACATATGTGACCCATCATATCGAAAGGTACCTTAAGGGTCCCAAAATGAAAATTGATATTTTGGTCTCATCTGAAAGATTATATTTTTTAAGCTTTAAAATGACACCTTGCGTTTAGTTATAGGATGTTCGATTGCAAAGTTACATCCAAATTGATAAAAGGCATCGGGCTGATTGAGAAAACTATAGTTCTGAGAAAATCAAGTTTAAATTTCTGTACTGGTAAAACTTGAATGGAGAAAACATTTGTCTTATGTTTTGGATGTTGGAACCTGGTTAATATGATAGAATACACATCAAAGGTAACATTTCTGATGAAATTAGAAATTCAACTTTGGATTCAGTTTCAATAGTGCGTATCTCGTAATTTACTATGCCGACCTTAAGGTACCTTTCGATATGACGGGTTACATATTTTCAATTCTGGGCTGTAGCAATGCATTCTCATAATTTTCATGATAGCTGCAGAGGACAAAATTGAATTAAATCCAATAGACCTTTTCAAAACACAACTTTCCGAGAACACCCAAAGCCGATTTTACACTTTCCAGCAATTGCCGACAGAAAAAGTGATTCACTACCACAATACCCAGAATGTTACGTCCACGTACACGTTAACTGACTGCGTACAAATTCGAACTTGTAATTAGGGTTAGCACTATCGAGTCACTTTTAGTGTGATCGCCCTGATGTGACTTGAAATCTTAAGCTTAATCAGCCGATTTCAAATGGAAATTTCACTCTTCGTGTCAGTGAGCTTGTGGAACTACCAGCCCCTGGGTACCAGCCAAAAGTTGTTCAGAATTAGTGCATCTAAAATGTATGGGTCTGGTTATATTTATTTTTCACTTTTATTGCACTGAAAATGCGAGAGATTTTCGGACATTTTGTTGACAAAATCATGCATACTAATGAGCTTGCACGTGATTGGTTGAAAAAATGGCCATGTGATCTACATTCCTAAGATTTCCGAATGGATTTTAAAAAGGTCTATTGTTCGCACAATGTTGCTGTGACCAAAAGGTGAGGCGATCAATTTATTAGCCGTAAAATCTGTCAAGAATTACAATTAGGTCAAGATTGACAAGTTTTGATGTTGTTACTATTATGCATTTACCAGATCACCACTCTGGAACCAGCTTGCCATTTAGTTGTGATACCCAAGCCCGTAGCCAGGGGGGGGGGGTGTGGTTGGGGCGTCGCACTATAAAAATAAAAAAGTTTGCATGAAGCGCGCTATGAAATACAAAACTGCCCACAAACTCAAAACTATTTGACCGATTCAGCTGAAATTTGAAACTTGCACATCTCTAGTGGTCATCTTTCATATGACATTGGAAGACTTAATTTTGAAAAATAGGATCATGCTCTTTTAACACATACTTGCAACAAACAGAAGATCATGACGTCATGTGAGTGCAAGAAAGTCATATCTGCAATGGCTGCCTTACGTTATCTTTATTAAACGCCTCGTCACTAGAATGTGAAAAGTCCCTCCAAATGTTCATGTCTCATGTCAGTGGTTCTTGAAATGGTGCTTCAGGTGACATCTTCACCTAAAGAACCATTTCAAGAGCCACTGACCCAAGACTGGAGATAATAAGATATGCAATCCAAATTTATGACAAATGCAGCTATTGCAGATACGAATTTCTTGCACTCACATGACAATGTGTGTTTCCAATCATGCTTTGCTTCCTATGGAATCGTTAGCTATCGTTATAGTGCAGCAAATTCTGCATGCAGTAGAGGCTAAGGGTTAAGTGATACATATATACTACACGTTGATGGTGCTCAATAACCCTAACTCAAGCACGTTGAAAAACTGTCTAAGTCCGAATACGTCATACAAAAATATCTGGATCCCCCCCGGAATTCGAACCCATCACCCCTGCATCCCGATCCAATGTCCAGCTATGGCAAGCCACCGAGCATGGCCTGCCTATGCAGCAAATCTGTGCCCATTTATATCCGCCGTCTATGACGTGTTCGAACTTAGGCTAATTCCTGATTTCTGCCTGTAGTACTTTGTAGTACGTAGGAGGGTAAGGGTTAATGAAACATGCTGAACTGCAATATCATGGCAATTAAGTTTAATTTAGGGTCATTTCATCAATAACTATTTACATAATTTCCCATGGCATGATATATCAACGGGAAGAAAATAAATTGAAATCTGATAAGAAAAGACTCACCGTACTTATAGAATAGATCTTCAAATGCTTTTCTGGTCTGAAAGAAAGAAAGAAATATGTGGAGGATAAAATAAGTTATAGTGAGTATAAAATATATTCCACAACTATACCCCACAAAGTAAAAATGCAATATGTGGGTTGCTCTGGCAAAATGAGCGGAAAGTCACGAATAAAGATTTTGAATAAATGGCTTCCTAAGTAAAAATATGGTAAAAAGGTCGAATTTTGGTTTTTGACAGAAAACGCATCAATGCATAAGTGATAACTATATCTCGAGTTTTTAAGGTCAATTATGCCAGGAAGCGCAATTAACTATGGTTAATTGATCACATTTACTATCATACACTATAGTATTGATTTACAGTGATTATTTATTGCCATATTTTCAGTGGACTGCCTTGTATTTGGATCTCTTAATGGAAAATGAGGAAAAGAAAGTGTGACATATTATATATCATTCGAAAGCTGAAATTATGGAAAATTATGCCATAAACTCAATTTTGAAAATTGCGACTTTCCGCTCATTTTGCCAGAGCACCCCTCATATGTGCATAAAGCAGAGCATATACTTCCTTTATACAAGTGATTTCATATCAATCCACTGTTGTGCTAAAAAGCTGTATTTAAATATGTTTGACATAGTAGATACTGCCTTAAGTTATGAAATAGAATCAATTGTCTGCTCATTTGGTCAGGATTTCTCCAAAGGAAAAAGGAAGTAGCTTGCAATGTATTTACAATTCAGATACTGTATTTTTACTTTCTTGGGGCAGAGCTGTGATTGAAGATACATGTTTCCCCTTTCTTCACATCATATATCAATTTGGTTAAGTTATGTTCAATTGCAGATTATTCTTGGACTCTGTCATGTTGAAATAGTAATATATACATACCTTTTCACAGTCTTGAAATTGCAGTGACGTAGCTTGCGAGGTTCTCGCTCAACCTCTTCATTCAGCGAAGTGGTGAAAGGCGCCCCAAAACATACAAGGATTCTTATATTATAGCCAAAACCCAAGTTTGGTTCCATTCAGACTTATAACTTTTCAAATGAGGCCAAATTAACAATTTCAGCTTATTTTACAACTTGACCTCATATGACCTTTCACCACATTAACATATGAGGGTTCTTATATTATGACCTTATTGTGTGACCTTTGACTTAACCCTGAAATGCAGGTTCCAAAGCTGCACACATGACCCAAGTTTAGTAAAAATCCATTGAAGTATGCAGATGTTAGAGGCAAATGTCAACCTTTTCACAACGCAGATGACGACACAGATATCCACTACTATCACATAACCCCCCTTCTACTTTTCAAGCCAAGGGGATATCGAGCCAGTGGGATAACTAGCCTAGATTCTACTTAGTTGAAATTTAAATAGATATTCAGGTTTAACAGCTAAGGAACAAAAATGTAACTGTTGTTGCTCACTTTTAAACCGTTTCTAATGAATTCTACCAACGCATACAGTAACATTCATTCCCAAATTGAAATCGTACAATTTAGGTATTTAAACTGACTTATTTTCTAACATACACCAGGTTTAAAACATCTGCGAATAGCTTTGTCCAATAATGCATCTTTTCTTGCGATAAATGTTTTAATATAGTTATTTTCTGACAATGAATGTTTCTATGTAATTAAAGAGTTTTCTCCTAGAAGCAAAATCTTTATTCAACAACTCACTGTATCTCCTTATACAGGAGCGTACCGTTGTTGAATCGTGGTGAATATACAGTTGATATTCAAATCAACGCGTCATGCATGACACAGTGTTTACGAAAGTGCGTTTACAAAGTTGGCGCACAGCTCATCGAGCGTCAGGCACTTATAGTACATGCAAAAGCCTGGTGTTTCTTGAAATTGAAAATATCAAAGCAGCAAATATTCACAAACTAGCACTTTGCTTCAGATTATGCTAAATATTTTTATGAAGATGAGTAGGCCTATCTGTTAAGGGGCCTGTTAAGGCTTTTTTCACAAATGTTTTTTGCTCTGTAACTCAGCAACGGATAATTAGATTCAAATAAAACTATACATTTCTAGAAGCGGATTTGCATACTGAACATGATGGTCAGGTCATTTTTGGACCAAAATGCGTAATTTTGGACCTAGGGTCCAAAAATCATGTTTTGGGTCCAAAATTTTACGGGAAAGCTAACTAAATTTTGCTTCGGTAAAAATTTTTACCAATTTAATTTTTAGAATCTAAAAAGCAATATCTGGGATCGCTTTTCTCAAATTTTTGATTTTTTTCTTAGTTTTAGAGATATCCCCAAAAATTGGTCCAACAAATGTCAAAAATCCCACTCCTGACACCATTTTTGGCAAAATATGCCACATTTTGACCTATTTTTAGCAATATTTCAAAAAATAAGATAAAAATCAAAAATTTGAGAAAAGAGATCCCAGATATTGCTTTCTAGATTCTAAAAAGTAAAATGGTTTAATATTTTACCAAAGCAAAATTTAGATAGCTTTCCCGTAAAATTTTTGGCCAAAAACATTAGGGCAATAATTTTACATTTTGGTCCAAAAATAAGCTGATCATCATGTTCAGTATGCAAATCCACTTCTAGAAATGTATACTTTGATTTGGATTTAAAATAATCATCCGTTGCTGAGTTACAGCCCATAACCCATTTCTGAAAATGAAGGGTTGACAGGGCCCTTAAATTGAAAACATTTAGAATTTAATCCTGAAGACTTTTGTTGCTGAAAGATATTCAAACACGCCACAAGAGTTGTTCATCGCGAATCAACAACTCTGCAACCGATGCGTGGACATATTTTTATCACGTGCGAGGGTGGCTTAAAAATACGCCGACGCATGGATGCATCGTTGTTGATTCTTGATGTACAACTCTGTGGCGTACACTGAATAGATTCATCAGGATCGTTCAAAAGTCAAAATATTGGAATTATTCTCATTACAGATCCATAAATTTTGATGACACTCACTGGAAATATTTCAGTTCCTATCAGGAACCTTGGTTGCTCCACTCTGCACTGGTTGGCAACACTTCCCCTATGATGAGGATGTGACGTCATCAGTTTGCCGTTCCAAGATGAGTGACTTATAGATGTTGTTGAGGAAAGAATATCAAGAATTTTCAAAAAACATGGGTACTCCACAGCCATGAAGCCGCATCAGCCATTGCGCAATTACCTGGTTCATCCAAAGGATAAGAGATCTTGCCGCCACTGCTGACACCATTTACGAGATTCCCTGCAAAGGATGTTCTGAAACGTATATTGGTGAAACAGGCCGCCTTCTCAGAACCAGATTAGGAGAACATCTTAGGGAAGCGGAAAAAGTTGGTGTTAAAACTTTCACCTGGGCACAAAGAAAGCAATCCACTTCTGAAACTTACAAATCAGCTGTACCTGAACATGTGGCAAAAAACTAACCATGTTATAGGCTGGGAGGAGGCAAAAGTGATCGATCAAGAACAGGGCAGAACAACATGGTGGTTGAAAGAGGCAATTTGGATAAGGAGCAGAGTCAACAACAACGTGAATAAAGACGAGGGGGCATACAAACTTAACAACATCTATAATTCACTCATCCTGGAACGGCAAACTGATGACGTCACATCCTCATCAAAGCGGAAGTGTTGCCAACCAGTGCAGAGTGGAGCGACCAAGGTTCCTGAGAGGAACTGAAATATATCCAGTGAGTATCATCAAAATTTATGGATCTGTAATTAGAACAATTCCAATATTTTAACTCTGTGGCGTGTTTGAATACCTAATTGTATTTGGGAGATTTATGCGTGCCGATAACAAATTAAAAACAAAAAGGACACCTGAATTTCAAAATGTACATGTTTTCCCAAAAATTCACCTGATTTTTACTTCACATATGTTACAGCTTTTTTTACTTACCACCCCGTCTATTCTGGTACAGTCATCAGTATTAGCAAATGTACAGTACATCGGTCGATGCCCCATCGTGATAATCCATGGATGTTTGGAACGATTCTTTTTCTTATTGGCTTTCTGAAATGGAATGGGTTCCAAATAAAGACTACCCATAAAATTACTTGAGTTGTAAGAATTGTACAATATACAATGGGTGTTGGAAAAACACACACAATCTTAATTTAGGGTGTATTTTGGATTCTAAAGAAATCCTCTTTAAGGGGGCATTTAAAAATAAAAAATGTGGTCGTGCATTAATAAACTTGACAGTTCATCCACCACAATCTCAGAAAAATATCACCAAAATAAAATTCTGACATTTTAGATAATTATTTCACCTGTGATTACTACAGAAAGTCAGAATCACCAACAGTACTTTCTCTTTGGTGCAGATGAAAAAATCAAAGGCATTCAAAAAGCAGCTCAGCCTTGGGGTTGGAAACCCAACTCCTCAGAAATCCGCAAGTTAAAAATGGCGGGTTTCCACCTAGGTTCGAAACCCGGGACCTCTCGCATCCCAACCCAACTATCACTATGTCAAACCACTGAGCACACGCTGTTATTTGTCAGCAATTTCGTGACCATTGCTAACTCTGGTCTATATGATGTATTTGGACTTTTCCTAAGGGGCACACCATTAGATTTCCGTGGGGGCAGGGAGCAGGAAGTTGGGTTCGGTGTTTAATTTTTTTTGCACCCCTTTTGGGAGCGATTCTTTTTCCTGGAAATTACTGTTTTTTCCCTTTTATATGTTCAAGGAGAAATGTTTTTCTTCTGCCTGTGGAGGGGAATTTTTTTCCAAAAAAATTTCTGCTCCCTCCTGGAAATCTAATGGTGCGCCCCCAAGGCTGCAATCACATAAAACTATACTATTCGGGTATGGTGCACGATTTTACCTGGGCACGCGTATAGATTCAATCGAACACATGAATTTGATGCTACCGAGTCACATAAGAGGTCTCGATAAGCTTCTCAGAACCGCCATCTTGTCTCTCACTTGTGACCAATTTCAACAATTGCACATCAAGAAGTCAAAATAAACAGCCAAGACAATTATGACACAACTTAAATAAACAGAATCCTTACCTTTTTTCTTATTCAAGACAAAACAGGCATCATCTTAACTTGACTAACTTCGCAATAACAACAAATTTAAAATCGTCACCACCACGCGCGCTCAATTTTACCGCTACACAGGACACGCATGTGACACCCACTGCGTTAGTTGCAGCTGTGTGATGTACATCGGGTCATGACCCGTTCTTCGCTGAGCCAACACTCTGAATCCCTCTGCCTGCGGTCTAGAGTATAATACTTCAATGTCTATGCTCGAAAATAAACAAGCAAAATGGAATTCTCAATTTTCTGAAGGTTTCAAACAAAATTTTCACAATATTTGATAGTTGACTTATTTTCTAACATGTATAAAGTATAAATCACCTTGAAATAAAATATGCGCCTTTAAGGTTGATATAATGAATTACATTACTACCTTGAGATCCTCTTCCAGAAAAGCCAGCTGATTTTTGATAACGTCTTGGCCGTATTCTGGGAAGAAATTCACTTCTGTCGAAAATGAGATGATGTGGGCGTAACCAACATTCCAGCTGTGAAGAAAAAAAAAGACATAAATCATACATAAATTTATCCCAGGAGGGGGGGTACATGTGCCACCAAAAAGACCCCACTTTTTTTTTTGCACTTTGTCCCTGAAAGACACCCTTTTTTTTTAACATTTTAAAAACCAACATAGGCTACTGTGCTGAAATTACTGTCAGGGTACTGTCAGGGTCCTGACAGTAATTATTTTCTCGGTTTTCTCAAAAATGCAAGCATATTACAAAGAATGGTTTGGGGTTTGTAACATACCATTCAAGGATTCTTACCAGCTAAAAATTTTGATAGAGGTGACCTTGAGGAGGAAAAGTGGATCATAACTTGCCCCTTTAAGTGAAAATGTGCTTGCATGGCAATCATAAATGGAGTTACCTGAGAAATACAAATTTACTATACTATTAAAATGTGATGACTCACACCAAAAAGGGGGACTTTGCGACAATCTGCATACTGAGATAACAGGCTTTGAAGTTGAGAAGTGGTAACATTTTCGTCTGGGGTGAATTTGAGATTTTGTGATATTATGAATTTTCAAAGTTTTAAAAATCTTCCTACCAAGCCGTTTTCTATAAATTTGCGAAAAAATATGATTTTATGACAATTTTCTATCACCGTGTCAATCTCCTTTTCGCAATTTTGTGATCGGAAGAAAAAACATCCTAGAAAACAGCCTCTGTTTTCTCAGCTCAAATTTTCACTTCTCTGACCGACGGTCCTAGGTATATAATTAAAGATATGTATCTTGACAATGTCTATGTCAAATATGATGATGATTGAGTGCTCCTAAGTACCCATTGCTAAGGAGATTTTGTGTATTGTTGAATAGTAATCAATAAAATTGATGCTTTCACAAACCCAAACTTTAAAGCCTGTTTTCTCCAATTGCTATTTTTGAAAAGTGATCAACACGCTCTTACTAAAATAGCCATATCTTCGGAACGGATTGTTGTATCGAAAATTTTGAGGTACCAAATTACTTGTGAAACTCTAAGCTTTCACATGATGCCATAAACTCAATTTTGATGTCGGAACCAAAGTCCCCCCTTTCGGTGTGAGTCATCACAAATATTGTTGGACTGATTTTAACTTATAGGAGCCTGGTCCAATTGTCTCAACTTTTTATCAAACTTTTCGAGATTTTGGTACCAAAATGTTGCTCATGTTTTTCTCACAACCCATGTGAAATTTGCGGCTGAGTTATGCTCGGTTTTGGAAATATATATGAAAATGTGTTTAATTATGGTAACCATAATTAATTTTACATAGTAACGTATAGGCGGCTCTGAAACACAAATTTGCCCATAAAATCAAAACACTTTGACCGATTCAGCTGAAATTTGAAATTTAGACTGCTTGAGTGGCCATCTTTCATATGACATTGAGAACTAAAATTTGAAAAATCGGACAAGCTCCTTTAATTTGAAAATAGGACTATGCTCCTTTAAACTCTGGAGAAAGGGTAAAATAACCATCCTTCAAGTAATTATCTTTCATTTATCCTTGAAGAAAGTCTAGCTAGCAAGGCAATTTGGATTACGACAATTCACTTTGCAGTTACAACGATACTTATAGTGGTGACTTATAACAGCAGAACTTTCTTAAGGTTTTCAGTTAAATGAACCTAAAATAGTGCACTTACCTATACCACAGGCTCTGTGTTTCTTCATAATTGGGCATCGTGAACCGATTCTTGTAATTGGAGAAGTTGCTGCAAAAAATGGTAAGAAAAAGCATTGACAAAACAATGGTAACATGACTTAGGATAATTATGGTAATTTTCAGCAGTCATGAAATTTATGCAATTCTCAGATCTTGACCAAATATATTGGCTTTTTAGCTTTACTGATCAATGGAAGTTCGCTAAGTGTATGCCGATACAAGTTTGGCGGAAGTCACAATTCTGATACGATCTGAATTTGGATACCCACATATCAAAAATCTATCCAAATTCTGATACCCGTATCAGATTTAAGATAAGGATTGTATTCGAATTCTGATACGCCTGTCTGTGGCACAGGTAACAAATCGATAGAGCAAGTTGCATGTACAAGTAAAATCTTTCTTGCATCTACGACAAATGTACCTAGCTGAGAAAATGTCATTTCCATCTATGCAAATTCCATTGACCAGCTTCGAAACATGTCCTGACCATAAAACCAACATAATTTGGCAAAAAATATTGTTAGAGTTAGATGAAAAAATTATAATGTTATTGACTTTCATACCAAAGCTGAATATATTCATTACCCTGTTCATTGCCATAATTGCCAAGCACATGAAATGACGACGCCTTGCTAAAGTGTCAATTTGGCCGTACTAATACAGGGATCATCTAGAACTCTTTACGAATGGTGAATAGGGAATTTCCCATCGCAAATTGTGTGCATATACGTATTTCAACCCTGGGGTTTCGACCCCTTTCAGCTGTGTTAACTTTATTTTATCCAAATTGTGAGTTCCACCGAAATGATATCTATAAGATGATAAAACATCCTGACATACTAACATTTTCCATTGATTGCTCATTTTTTTTTGAGGGGGGGGGGGGTTGTCAACAATGAAAATTCTTGCTAATGCCAATCGTACTTACTACGCACTTTCATGGTTGCCTGGGCAAGTCATATAAGGCACATAGGCGGCTGCCGTCTCGATCTGACGCATAAACTCATCGCCAACCCTAGCGTTGTCTTGATACATATCGTAAGCAAAATCTCCTGCAAATGGGAACAAATTTAGAAAACTTTCAACAAAAATAAATATGAAATAGAAAATTAAACTATTGTACAAATATACCTCCTACACAGTAACAGCTCTCCCGGTAAAGGCAGGATTTGAACAGCAGACTAACTAACATGCAACATGGCATCATACAAGCTTATCATACCATCAAGGAAAAGATCAAAGGATTCCGGCGACCGTTGTTTTTTTCGTAGCCGGCTATTAGTACGTTCCGACACATAGCCGGTCGCTAAGACGTGGTAGCTTCCATATCGAAGTGTCATATCCAGGCTCAGCTGCGCTTTGCCTTTCCCATAATAACACACCTCCACTTCATCCAATAACTAAATAATACATGTCAACAATTTAAAATTATGATGCAGGGGAGTTTTGTTATCACTTAAATTTATGAGTAATGTTTACAGCAATTGACATGAGGCTCAAAAGGTATATACCCAAACAAAATTATGTAACTTTTGAAAACTGAAAAGGGTCTCAAAAGCGCACATACGACTCACAAAAATGATCTCATTTTCAATCTCTTAACAACATGTACCATGTACACGGTCTGTAATACACGCTAGTGGAACATCGCGGTAGAATTTTTTCAATGCAGGAGATATCGGGAATTTTTTTATAAAGCGGGAGATATGGCTACCTGATAAGGAGATCGGGAGGCTTGCCCAAAATTGGGAGACTCCCGCCTAAATCAGGAGACTTGACAGCTATGTACTAAACAGCTGGGGCTTGCACCCATACCCTACAAATTAAATGTACACCCCTTATACACTGTTGTCGTAAAGTATTTGCGCATAATCAAAAAACGCTAAGAAAGAATGCTTGTAAAGGTAACTTATTTACTTTTTGTCCGTATCATATTGCGAGTATAGTATAATAAAGTATGTTGGAGGAAATAACTTTGGACAAAATGTAATTGGACAAAAAAAGATACGGACAAAAAGTATGTTGGAGAAAATAACTTTGGACAAAATGTAATTGGACAAAATATGACAAGGACAAAAAGTATGTTGGACGAAATAACATTGGACAAAATGTAATTGGACAAAAAATAATACGGACAAAAAGTATGTTGGAGGAAATAACTTTGGACAAAATATGACAAGGACAAAAAGTATGTTGGTTTAAATAACTTTGGACAAAATGTAATTGGACAAATTACAGCATGTCCCAATATTAATGCAACGAGCAAATAAAAAATATTTAAAAATGGGTTGCTAAAAGATTAAATCATAGTAATAAATGTTTTTCAAAAGTAGAGTAATTACTCTACAACATGCTTTTTGTCCCGTTTCATTTTACCACTCCAGTCTAAAGATATGAAGAATTTAAGAAAGCCCTTTAAATCTACTTTGGTCCGATTTGTAAGTTTAGACTTCAAGCTAAAGAAATGCAAACTGGAAATGAAGAGAATTCTGCAACCAGTTAAAGCACAATCAATCCAAACCAATCTTACCTGACCTGTACCTAACATTACGAGGTATTTGAAGTTCAATTTTAACTTAAATAGGTCAAAATTTTAAATTAAAGTACGGATCTTCCTGATGCTCTCATATTCCTTGAATTTGTTACTTCTGGTGCGACACTCAGGTAGTTTAGGATACAATTTCTACCAAAAGAGTCGAAAAAAGGGATTCTAATGAAAGATATCATTTAATAATAAGTCTTTAACCGAAACCACGGAAGAAAACCTAAGACAAAGGAGTTTAAGAACTCAATTCAGTTAATGATTCATCTGGCCCGCCAAGGAGACACAACAGGTTGACTAAACCAGACACAAGAACCTGCTTAATTATCAGCAGATCATCATTAAAATTGAATCCTTATGTCATGAAAGGGGTTCAGGGGATGCTTATTCTAATCATGTGATGTTTTTAGCAATTTCCATTCATTGTGTGCCCAATGACGTCACCAGAGGTGAATCTTTACAGATTAACAAATCGGACCATCAAGATTTTTTGGTTCTTTACAAAATGTGCAATAACTTTTGATTCAGAGATCCAAATTAAACAAAACAAAAATCCTGTAAAAGCCAATGGTCTACTCTATAATATTATTGTAACGTTTGCTCACCATTGTGCTCTGTTCTCTCAAAATAAAAGTTCAAAGTTCGTAGCGTTGTTATTGGGACACCCTGTAGAGTGTGGCCAAAATGTAAGTGGACAACTTGAAATTGATTGAGGACAAAATGATATTGGACAAAATATATTTGGACAAAACATTGTTTACCCGGAAATTTCACCCGAATTGCCCATGTAAACTTAACATCATCAAATTTATGTACCTCCACTTACCGACATGCAATATAGCATCATAGTAGCCCGCCTGAGCCTCGACCTGTAGCCTTGCTAGAGATTGTGCGTTAGAATTCCCCATGTCCCCGTATACAGCAAACCGTACGCCTCCTTCGCTATGCTTTGGTAAAGCCCTGAAGGTGAACAATGGACTCCAACCATAAGAGCTACCACAGTGGTACACTGGAGACAAAATTAAAACATTCGAATTAAAGGCATTAGCCATGTATTACAGAGGTTGTGGGTTTCGAGCCCCGGGCCAGGCGGTTTTCGTCTCCTTGTTTCCTTGGGCAAGAAACTTTACTCTACTTGCTCCGTGGTTCGGAAGTCAAGTACAGCTGTTGGTCCCCTGTACGAATAGATTCCTTATTGGGGTATGCATGTCATGCAAGTACTGTGTATCATTGATTGATTGATTGATTCACTTGAGTATGAAAAATTGTGAAAACCTATTTGAATCAAAGAAAGACCATATGATAATAGAAGCAAAACAAACAAAATAATGTCACTTTTTCAGCATAATTCATTTCTTAGGGTTCTGTGAGCTGTGTTTCTATTTTCCTAAAGTTTGACATTCCAAATGTACTACTGTTGATATTTAAAACTGTACCTTATTCTTTAGGAAGGTTAAATACACTTAACAACATGATCTCTTCACTAAAATATATTGTTAGTAACAAAGAAGTTTAACTTTTAAGAATTTAGTAATTTATTTCTAGAAATACTATCACTGAATTTCTAATTCTCTGGAGAATGAAAAATTCAAAGCACAAACAATTGTCTGTTCTACTATAAATATTCAAGTTCAACAAGAATGGTTATGGATATTAGTTGGAAGTACTTTCTATAAATGCAATAAAATCAGTAGGTGTTGAGGAAAGTTTAACTTCACTTTGGCGATCGTGGTTAATGCACTAGCGTAAACAGAGGTTGTGCACAAGGTGCACATGCACCACCAATCTTTCGTTTGTCGGTCATAAAATGCCGCTTAGACTTGGCGTCGAAAGACATTCGCTCGCCAGAGTGACATTCGCTCACTCTACCAAGAAAACTTTGCTCCAATGGGAAGCGACATTCCCTTAACAAATTTCACTTTTTTTCAGATTGAATTGGAGCGAAGATTGCATGCTTCCAATATTCTTGGGTTTGTTTATTTAATAATCGTAGCACTACAACATGCACGAGTGACATTCGCTTTCATCGATTAATACGATCTTCACGTAATGAGAGCGACCTTCGCTCTCCGTTTAGCAAATAAGTCAGAGCGAATATCAATAGCGAATGTCACTCGGCCGAGTGAATATCTTTGGACGCCAAACCTTATGTCTGTCACCAAACGCTGCTGTCGGAAAAATTGTAGGGTTTACCAATAGCTAGAAATTGTGTTGTTAAAATTTGAGAAGAAATATATTTAAAAATGTAAATTGCACTTCAAAAGCAAAATTTGGCAACCGATAGGTAAACCAAAGGAAAAATTTGTCAAAAAATTGTCAGTTTTGAAAAATGCTACCGTTATGTAAACCATTTTAAAAAATTTTGAGGGGCCTTTTTTAACCTGGGCGGTTAAAAATGTGACCATTCTTGGCCGCACGTCCGTACACCCACCTTTCCACTAAGTACCCCCCCCCCCTGGGGTTCCAGCTGCCAGTTGAAGGTCTTTAAAGGTGCAATTCATGATTATGATGTGACAAAAACATCACCTATTTTCTAGCTAAATAAAAAGAAGAGTACAACAAACAGGTGTGATGCAAATTTCACTTGATTCCGACCATTCGTTTTCAAGTTACAAGTTTTTCAGCATTTTAAAAAGCTAGGCTTCTGTGTTGAAATTACTGTCGGGGCCCCAACAATAATTAGAAAATTACACATTTTCTCTTTTTTCTAAAAAATGCAAGCACATTTGAAACAATGGTTTTGGGGATTGTAACATATACAAGTCAATGATTTTTTGGGCTAAAAAACTCAATTTTGATAAAGGTGACCTTGAGCATGAAAAGTGGATCATGAATTACCCCTTTAAAGAGGCCACTTAGGAAAAAAATGGAGATTCGAGATGCATGAACATTTTATATAAAAGTTAGAAACAGACTCTATTACCCCGTTCACACCATGCGAAAAGTCGTCATCGATTTAACTTAGGTGTCATCGATTTTGTTGATTAGTATAAAACTGGAGCGTTCACACATGTAGCAATTTGATCACTTTCAACTAAATCGCTTTGACTTCTTGACAAAGGAAGTAGCCATCCAGATGTCAAATCTTAAAACCGAAAATCGATGACGATGTCTGTTCGCACTAGTGAAAATTGCAAATTGTTACGACAAAAGCGATTTCGTTTGAAAATAAGTTGATGAAAGTCATCTTTTGAAATCAACTTTTTGCAAGCGATTTAATACGACCCGAACATGTTCATACTAGTCATAGAACTGAAAAAACTGAAATCGATGATGACCTAAGTGAAATCGATGACGACTTTTCGCATAGTGTGAACGGGGTAAAAGACACTTACAATAGAGAAACCCAGGTGTGAGCCCTGTTAGTGTGACTCTATGTATATACTGGGAGTGTTTTTCTGAACCGCCATCAACAAACTGCGTCCTGTTACCCGTGGCAGACATGGTCAGATTATTGAGCTGGAAACCAAATTTGACAACCGATTCTCCGGGGTCGTTGAACGTGCTCCATGTCACCATCATCTCGCTTGGATCACCTGGATACAGAATAAGGCCAAAAAAAATAAATTGTTATGTTGCCCTATTCAAAAATTAAAAAAAATATTAGGGTTGGGAAAGCACCCAATTTTGCTCAGATTGGGTGTTTTTGAGAAAATATTGTAAAATGCACCCAAATTTGGTACTTTAGATAGATGCTTTTTAAAAAAATAAAAAATGTAAAAAAAAATTCTGACCGACCGACTCAATTTTTCAGAAATCCCACTTGAGGGCAACACAACAATTCATTTTTGGGGGCCTAAAGTTTACTAAATGTAAAAAAATATGGCACACAAATATTACTACTTAACTTTTGTCAATATTTCACCAAATTTTACTTTCATGATTTTGAAATTTTCTCCATTGAATTACAATGTGAATAAATACGTTCATGTGCACACAGTAATACTCTAAAAAAAATATGGCACGTAAATTTTACCACTTAACTTTTGTTAATATTTCACCAAATTATATTTTGTTAATTGAATTACAAATGTGAATAAATATGTTCATGTGCACACAGTAATTATAAATGTTTAGCAAAGGAGTGAAAGTTTTCACTTTAGTATGTTTTACTGTGAAAATGTTACAGGTAACCCCACATGGTCAAATTTGACAATTGAATGAAATAAAAATATATGGAGACATATTTTTGATGTGGTTTTTTTTTGCCGTCTATAGACAAGCTTAAAGTCCGTTTTCCAAAATTTAGTTTTCAATGTCATATAAAAGATGACCACTCAAGAGGTTTAAGTTTCAAATTTTAGCTAAATCAGTCAAACCGTTTTGATTTTACCGTCAATTTTGTGTTTCACAGCCGGCAATTCGTTACTGTGTAAAATTAAATGTGGTCACCATAATTAGACACATTTTCATATATATCTCCAAAACGGAACATAATTCAGCCGTGAAATTTTCCATGGGCCATTAGAAAAAATATGAGCGACATTCTGGTACTAAAATCTCAAAAAGTTACGGCAATTGGACTATGTTCCTTTAAGGTGTAACATTATGTAACAATAGGAAGTATACATTACCAGAAAAGAATTTTCACAAAGTTCACAAAAATTTCACTTTTGTCATTTTTTGACCTTATTTGGCATGAAATTCAAATAGGCCGTAATTGGTCAAAACCCTCAAAAATAAAAATGACGCAACATCTGAATGGGTATTTTAAATAAAAATTACCATTCTGAAGTATTTTTTTTTTTAAATGTTATTTTTAGCTTGGTTGGAAGTCCAAATGGCCAAAAATGTTTTTTTTTTTTTGTGATTTTCTAAAAAAATGTGATTTTTGGTCAAAAATCAACATCACCATCATGTTCCTTGTGATAATTCCTTTCTGGAAATGTATACTTTTATTAACTTTAAGCACTTTGTTAAAAAGTTATGGTACAAAATAAACTTGCAAAAACGTAAAATTGTGTAACGTGCTTTCCCTTCTTAACGTTTTTTTGATAATTTTTGACTGACATACCAAGTCTCATCGAATTGTAGTCGGAATACTTCCACTATGGTTATGCAGGATGTGCATTTACCCCCATTATTAAACCGGCTTGCACCCAAAGACCCCCTTTTTACGGCTTCTTTCCAAGAAAGTTCAAATACACACTGACCCCCATCCTTTCGAATGGTCAGGTACTCAATGACCCCTCCTCCTTTTTTCTTATGGCTAAAATTGACAGAGAATTAAAGGAGCATGGTCCAATTACCTCAACTTTTTTCAAACATTTTGAGATTTTGGTTCCAAAATGTTGCTCATATTTTTCTTACAATCCATGTGAAATTTCACGGCTGAAATGTATGTTCCGTTTTGGAGATATGAAAATGTGTCTAATTATGGTAACCATAATTAATTTCACACAGTAACATATCGTCGGCTCTGAAATACAAAATTGCTCATAAAATCAAACCGGTTTGACCGATTCAGCTGAAATTTAAAATTTAGATCTCTTTAGTGGTCTTCTTTCATATGACATTGAAAACAAAATTTTGAATCGGACCAAGCTCCTTTAATTTGAAATATATCATTCTGTGATGGTGGTACAAAATGTATGTGACTATCCTGTGTTTTCTAACTAAATTTGTGCCTCGGATGGATTTACTCTTAAAAGATCAAACAAAGCTCCTGGATACCTGGAGAAAAATTACTATAAACATGTTCTATTGACTCATGTAAATATATGTAGGTAAAAATTATTGGGAAGAATCTAGGCCATATACCTGTAGCAGATATGTGAACCTGTTCTGGTTGTAGCCATATTGGATCGTTAGCCGTTGCCATGGAAACAAATACCAACACTGTAATGATGCAGAGGGTCTTCATCATGCATGGAGAAGCTAAAACTTGAGTAACTATTCTATATCAACAGCAATCTGGAAAACATATAGGAATGAATGAATGAATCAACGTTTTTTATACCAAAAATCATCAATTATTTTAAACAAATTTGTGAAATATATAACAAGCAATTGAAGAGACTGACTAGTAAGTGACTGTTACCCATCATATCGAGAGGTTGGCATAGTAAAATTGTGTACGTGCCACTGAAGCTGAGCATAGTCAAAATTCACATCCAAGATGGAATTTATAGTTTCATTCATCAGAACTGCTAACTTTGAAGCCCGGGGGGGGGGGTACTTAGTACAAAAGTGATCACGGGGATGTGCCGCAAACTTGGGTAGCAAAATCAGGCTGTCTGGTATTCCAATGGGTCCTTTTCTTTGCAAAATGTGGTATTTTGATGGGTCTTTTTTCCAAATTTTTTTTTAAATTTGTGCCAAAATGGCGCAAACTTTGGAAATTTCAAACAAAAATCAAGAAATTTGCGCCAAATTAGAGAAAATTTCGGAGAAAATTTTGATTTTTGCATAACTTTAGACTCAAAATTTGGGGAATTTGGTATATATGGATGGGTCCCTTTTTCTTGAAAATTGGTATATGCATGGGAGTACTTCAAATTTCCCAGCGGCACACCCCTACCAAAACCAAACTTGAGTACCTCCCCGGGCTTTGAAGTGTATTCTAGCCTATTAATCAGGTTCCAACATCCAAACCATAACAAAAATGTGTTTAAAAAAAAACAAGATAAAAATCCTCTCTCCATACAAGTTTTACTAAGTACAAAAACTTTTAACTCGATTTCCTTAGATCTATAGTTTTCCGAATCAGCCTGATGCCTTTTACCAATTGACTTGGATGTAACTCTGCAACCGAACATCCAATAACCTAAAGCAAGGTGTCATTTCAAAGCTTCAAATCTCAAGACTTGATTTGATAGGCGTAGGGTATATGCACGTTATGTGATAGGCAGGGGGTTGGTAAATAGCAAAAAAGTCACATTTTAGCAGGTGAGATTTGGGTCACTCCATCGGGTTGGGTGACAAGGTGTGACATGAAAGGGAAATTTTCAAAATGCTTTGTAAACTTATTAAACATAATTTTTAGTAAGTTGAATTCCTCTACTTTAAAATTTAAGATAGTTCATAAATATGATGTTTGTCAGGCTATGTCTTTTGACGGTCCTTACAAAAAGTATCAGAAAGTGTGGATGTAACATTGACACCAAATCTTTACAAAAATACCTTCATTTTGAACTGTTTGGGGGGTTATTTTATTCTATTCTTTTATAATTATAGTCAATATTACAGTATTATCATAAAAATATATATGTTTTCAATTTCAGCTTTGGAAAATAAATTTGGGACATGATCACATGAAATTTACCTATTTTATGACATACTTTTCACTATGTAACATTAGATTTCCAAAAGTTCAAGTTTTATTAAATTTTGGCATCACTATTGATGTAACTCTCATCATGGTTCTTTATTTCATAAGGTACCTTGGTACTAACTACTGTCCATTTAAAAAACACAAGTTTGAAAATATTTGCATTTTTAATCATAGTGTTTGGACTTTGGACGGTGTCAATGTTACATCCACACTGGTCAAATGTCCAAATCCTGATTTTTTTACTCGAGATTTGTAAGTGTAATGGTGTAATTTTAGAACTTCAAAACATATATCTAGTAGCAAAATGCCAGTTTTTGACAGTATGTGGCAACGAATCCATGAATATAACACTGAATAGGTCAATTGTGTTTTTGGATGTAACATTGACACTGACGTCAATGTTACATCCAATAATTCTATCACAAATAACTTTATCAATGTTGTCCATATTCCTTAATATTATATATTTCTCATTTGGAATATATTTAAACTTTTATATATGTTAAAATATGCAAGACTTGTAATACAGGGTCGTTAATAAATTTCGACAAAATGAAATTAAATGGTGTCAATGTAACATCCACACAAATGTTTGACACCATAAAAACAACATCCTATTGTTCGTACATGAAGCCATATCCAGACCTGTGTTTTTTTATATTTATAGCAAAGTGGCTGTCAAGAACTTTCTCACAGGGAATCATTTGTAAGGAAATCATACATGTTTATTTATTTTTTAAATCAAATCTGTAAAGATAGTGTGGATGTAACATTGACACCTTGGTTATATTTTAAGAGCCAATTTCATCATTTATTTCAAAAACTACTCATGCGTTTTAACTCATTTAAAAAATGATACTTAAATTACTGTAAAGACAAATGAAATATGCACTTTTTTGTTTGAAGAAAAGTAATTTGAAGCAATTTTAGTAGTTGTGTGGATGTAACATAAAAGTTGACACGGTCGTCATTTGAAAACATAATATAGAACAAAGTATGATTGCTTGTTCCATTGTTTCTTAATTCAATTAAGAGTGCAAAACCAAGTTTCCAATGTTATAGAAGGTGCATGGAAAGTTTGCTACCAAATATATGTACTTTTTTGTCACACAATTTTCAGATAATTTTGGTACTTTTTTCGCGTACATGCCAAAAATATTTAAGAAAATATTCTCAAAGGTATACAAATTTGGTATCAAATGAAAGCTCTCTATGTGTACTTTAATATAAAACAAAAATATTTTGAGAAAATGCCACCACTAACATCAAGCCACACTTTATATAGCCAGTATTGGGATATTTGGCTTGTCACCAGCGCTCGAATTAAGGAAAAAACATGGTTGTCCCACGGTCAACCAGGTTGTAATTTTTGGTTGTCCGTCAGAAATTTGGTTGTCCAAAATTCAAAACAAAATTTTCACACTGATGTAGGAAATTGTGGGCGATATAATTACTTAGACTACGAACGCGATCAGGGAATTGAAGAAAAATGCTCAAAAATTATAGGAGGTTCCAGGTTTGAAATAAACTTGCTAAAGAAAAATTATGGTTGTCCGCCGGACAACCGCAGCATTAATTTAGGTTGTCCGGCGCTAGATTTGGTTGTCCCGGGCAACCGGACAACCAGAATTTCGAACGCTGCTTGTCACCCAACCTGATGGAGTGACCCATTTACCTGTGTATCATTGGAAAAACTGTCAACTGTAATCATTAAATGGCTGCCATTTTGGTATATAAATCATATATGGACTGACAGACAATTCAGTCTAACATGAGGATTCTCAACTAGCAGCGCCTTGACAAGTATTGATTAGCCTAGTCTATACATGTATGTATAACACATGTGTCTAGCATAGTAACATGTCTACTCTAAAGGGTGGTTACAAGAGCCGGGGGGGATCTGCCCCCCGACATATTTTGTTATACCTCCGCAGCTGGTTGTTATTTTTTCGCGCTGAAACTTCGTGACTTTTTTTCTTTAACTTTAACTTAAAACCTTGCGTTTATTTTTTTGTGTGTGTGTGAAAATCAGACCTTTAACACGTTATAGTATTGCTTTAAAGGTGCAATTCATGATTTTGATGTGGTCTCTTTTCTAGCTAAATAAAAAGAAGAGTACAACATAAATATATACTGACAATTT
>JXSR01S007957.1:16477-36986 GCA_000969725.1 Ophiothrix spiculata
GTGCGTCTAATGGTAGATACGTGCACCATATTGGCATGCTACAAGGACAAAAATTGGTACACATGTGGCCAATGACTAGAGGTAGTGCCTATTGGTAGTGTTAGGCCCAAGGGCCCAAAAGTATATGTATAGAATCACCTCTAGCGACCAAACTATAAAAGGTATAAGGACCAAACTTGGTACACATATGGGCCATGACTAGAGGTAGTGCCTTTTGTAGACCCAGGGGCCCACGGTGTTGGGGCCCCGGGGGCCCATATTTGTATGTATAGAATCACCTCTAGCGAACAAAGAATATATAGTCACTTATAGTGCTCACTACATTAGCCCCAAGGATGCATTATGGATACCTTGTAGCTCCTTAATGCCCTTGGGATTGTCTTGGCCCTAAAAAGGCCTTTTGTGTCCCTTGGGGCCAGCACATGCATAGATGTTCTGGAGTTGTCTAGTTCACTTTTGTTCTCTTGTCCGTGTTAATCATGTTAAAAAAGAAGATCTTGTGTCGCATGGACACTGTAATCCTTGGGTTTTGTCCATCTTTGTACATTGTTTTCCAATGGCTGGAAGGAGGTTGTTTGTCTGTTCATGATCATTTCTCCAGTAAGAAATTGCAATTGTAAACAAACTTTTGCCAAGCTCGCGCCGTGGGTAAAATAGCCCAAAAATGGACCATGGAAAGCTGAATATAACTGAAATAAACTCATTACAACATTGTTGTTTTTGCTTCTTTTATTTCAGGTATATCAGGTATTGCATGTAAATATATTGAATTTTGTTATAGTTACCATGTGAGCTCATGTGTAAGCTAAGTCATTAAAAATTGTTACTTGCCATGTAAAAAATAATTCTG
Source organism: Ophiothrix spiculata (assembly GCA_000969725.1). Lineage (NCBI taxonomy): Eukaryota > Metazoa > Echinodermata > Ophiuroidea > Amphilepidida > Ophiotrichidae > Ophiothrix > Ophiothrix spiculata. The sequence goes on from JXSR01S007957.1 coordinate 17,328, forward strand.
TCTCATGCGTGTACATGCCTACCACAATTTTATTATGCGTAACGGATTATGCGTGCGTCTAATGGTAGATACGTGCACCATATTGGCGGAGCGGTTAGAGCAGGGATCTTGTAATACAGAGGTTGTGGGTTTGAGCCTCCGGCCGGGCGGTTTTCGTCTCCTTGTTTCCTTGGGCAAGAAACTTTACTCTACTTGCTCCGTGGTTCGGAAGTCACGTAAAGCCGTTGGTCCCCTGTACGGATAGACTCCTTCATTGGGTATACATTTCATGCAAGTACTGTGTATCATTGATTGATTGATATAAAGGGAAGCGTGGCCGAGCAGTTAGAGCACGGGACTCATAATACAGAGGTTGTGGGTTCGAGTTCTGGTGGTGGCACTGCCGGTCGGACCTTGTTTCCTGGAGCAAGAAACTTTACTCTAATTGCTCCGTGGTTCAGAAGTCACGTAAAGCCTTTGGTCTCCTGTGCGAATGCTCCTTCTTGGGGCGCTACATACAGTGTATACCTGGTGAGTCATGCCTAACCTTAGTTTGTATTCATATTCACATCCTGTTCACAGATGACAAGCACATCGATTGGCTCCTGGGGATGATGGCAAGGAATGGGTGTGGGTGATCGGGGACCACCAAAACTACAAACGCTTCTCAACTTTACATGACTTATATGTTTGTATTAAATCCACAGATGACAAGCACATAGATTGGCTCCTGGGGATGATGGCAAGGAATGAGTGTGGGTGATGGGGGACCACCACAACGACAAACGCTTCTCAACTATACATGACTTATTTATGTTTGTATTTATATCCACAGATGACAAACACATCGATTGGATTCTGGGGACGATGGCAAAGAATGGGTGTGGGTGATGGGGGCCCACCAAAACAACAAGCGCTTCTCAACTATACATGAAGAATTACTACATGAGAGAGCCTTGAAGCAAGCTCAGGAAGAAGCACAGGAAAAAATGTGGGTGATGGGGGACCACCACAATGACAAACGCTTCTCAACTATACATGACTTATATGTTTGTATTTATATCCACAGATGACAAACACATCGATTGGCTTCTGGGAGACGATGGCAAGGAATGGGTGTGGGTGATGGGGGCCCACCAAAACAACAAGCGCTTCTCAACTGTATTTATATCCACAGATGACAAACACATCGATTGGCTTCTGGGAGACGATGGCAAGGAATGGGTGTGGGTGATGGGGGACCACCAAAACGACAAGCGCTTCTCAACTATACATGAAGAATTACTACATGAGAGAGCCTTGAAGCAAGCTCAGGAAGAAGCACAGGAAAAAATGTAAGCACTATAATAGACCTTGAATGTAACTGGGCAGTATGATCGGGTAACCACCTGCGAGACTATAGGGTATCTTAATCTGCAAGTCTCACATAGGGTATCAAATTTGGCTTTTCAGTCTCTGATAGGTTATCAAACTCAGAAAGAATAATTGTATAGTTGATCTTGGTAGTTGCCAATAAAAGTACCTCAGCTATCTTTTAAAACACTTCTTAAAATTGTTGAAATTGTGTAGAGTTACATCTTTATACTTTTTTATTAGACCGAGATAGGGTGTTCATTTGAATATGTATGGTCCTGGAGAGGGTATCAATTCGAGCATACATAGTAGACTTATTGTCTCAGATATGGTATCATTCTGGTGTAGTCATGGTTTTGAGATGACCTTTGGGAAATAATTTTAACCATACCCTCAAAGCAGTCAATGTTTGTACATATATAGCCCCTCTCTCTCTCTCTCTCCTTCCAAATTCTTGAGTCCCTTAGACCATCAGCGATTACAGAAGCAGCCAATCAAATTGAACCGGGTAAAATGAAGTGAGTTGCATACTACGCAGAATACAACTTGCTTCAATTAGATTTCTTATTTCATTTCATTGTATTGTAATTTCAGTGCAAAAGAAGAAGTGGAGAGACGGAAAAAGCAACAAGAAGAAGAAGCACAGCAACTCAAGTTATTTGAAGAACAGGAACGGCTAGCGCTGGAAGCTGCAAAATTAGAAGAAGAAAGAAGACAAGCGGAGGAGAAGGAAAGAAAATTAAGAGAAGAACAAGAAAGACTTGCCAAAGAAATGGAGCTTAAAAAGGAAGAAGAACAAAGGAAAGAGGAAGAAAGGCAAGCAGAAGAAAGGAGAAAGTATGAAGAAGAACAGAAGAGAATAGAAGCTGAAAGGAAGGAAGAAGAGGAACGAAGGAGAAAAGAAGAAAGAAATAGAAAATTACAAGAGGAGAAAGAACAACTGGAGAAAGCTAGGAAACAAGAATTAAGAAGAAGGGAGGAAGAGGAGAGACAGGCTAAACTGGAAGAAGAACGCCGGGCTTTGGAACAGGCAAGGCGAGAAAGCTTAAGAAAGGAAGAAGAAGAACGGCAAAGAAAGGCAGAGGAGGAGAGATTAGCTACACTTAGAGAGGAAACATTGATAAAGGAAGCTGAAGAACGAGAGAAAAGACTGAAAGAAGAACAAGAAAGACTTGCCAAGGAGAAGAAAGAAGAAGAAGAGAGACTAAGACAGGAAGAAGAAGAGAGACTAAAACAAGAACAAGAGAAACAATTAAAATTACAAGCTGAAAGAACTGTTAAGTTAGCGCAAGAAAGGGCTCGTTTCTTTGAAGCAGAGGAGAGGAGGCGAGCTGAGATCGAAAATTCTATGCGTGAAACAAAACAGAGGCAAGAGGAACTGGCAAGGAAAAGAGAGGAGAAAGAAAAGGAGGCAAAGAGACTAGAAAAAGAGGCAAAGCTACTCACGGAAAAGAAGGTAGGTCTTCAAAAGTGGTGTTTCATATTAACTTACCAATTAAGTATTCCTTTGCAATTATGCAGATTTTCAACTTTTTGTTGCAACACAGCTAACTCAGTTTGGGAGTTGTGTAATTTATGGGGCTATCTACATACAACTCAATCCAGGTCAATCTGTATCTCTCAGATCCAGATCTGAGATCCGAATCTCTGTACATGCATGTCAGTATTTGTAGATCCAGATCTGTATAGAGGCAATCTAGATTCAAAGTTGTCCATGGAGATGGTGATTGATATGGATTTGTAAATCGGTAAATAGCCCCACTGTTTCACTTCCGGGTGATCATAACTCCGGTGATTGCACACAGCGCATCATTTTGATTTTTTTTGTGTTATTTTTATTTCATTTGCTGTTTGTAAGATATTGTAATTAATCATGATTAATTTTTGTGACGAGGGCTGCTTAAAGCTACAACTGTAATAATCAGTTTTGTCAACAATCATCATAATTCATTGTTTTAACATTTAAATCCAAACACAGGGTATCATTTGAGCATAACCGTTTATTATTCTTGCCTCATTAATTTTTTAATTCTTTAAGCTGCAATGCCAAGTAAAAATTCAAAATAAAATAGCCATTATAAGGTGAATTTTGAAGTTGTAAGTTACCTAAGGAAACCAGTATGCAAATTCAGATAAATAGCACTTTTGGTGAATAGCCCTTAGTTCAGTCAATGAAGGTATATCTGCACTTATTGAATAAGAATAATGAACTATATGATGACAAAATTGTGTTTGAAGGAGTTAATACAAGATACTTATGTTATCTGAATATTGTTGTAAAACTATGTTTACCAAGTCTAACCATGTCTAACAAATGATGTGACTTACCTGGGCCCGACCGACCCTAAATTTGGTTTTTGAAGATTTTTATTTTTGCCAAAATCATGTAAAATCTGCCATTTTTTTGGCCAAAATTTATCAACTTTGTTAGATTTTTTTGAAAATTTCTTTGTAAAAGATTTCAGTTTTTCTCCCATTTTTCGTATTTTTTGGGTTATTTTAAGGGGAAAAAATCGCTTGACCAGCGTACTTGAATAGGTCCACTTGCCCGTAAAACTAGTGTTTGTTTGTTGCCTAAACAAGTATCAACTACTCAAATTATTACCGTATTGTTCCTTCAAACATCCTAAGCAGTTTCAAAAAGTCATTTTGGTTGGGCTCTATATGCAATGAATACGGTACCTCATACCATTGTCTTTTCACCATGCTCATTATTTCCTTTCATTTGCCATATTTCCCCAAGCATCAGAGCATGGAGGAGCAGGTAACACACATTTTTATTTTTCTGATTTCATTTAAGTTGATGTAGTTGTAGTATGGTGATCTTCAGTGGCATAACCCCCTCCCTCCTCCTCCCGTATTCTCTACTTCAAAATTTGTTCATTTTTCATTTTGTTCTCTATGTAAGAGATTGACGTTACCCGGGGGAGGGACAGCACTCAATTCTGGTTTACGGGATATGTGCAGCTTGGGTCTCAGAACCCATTTTTACGGTCATTTTTTTCAGAAAAATAATATCAACTCATTTTCCACAATTTTGTTTTTACCATTTTTATCGTGATTTTGCAAAGTGACATGTAATTTTACACAAATGTGACCGATGTTAAGGGATTTTTCATGGAAAAATCATCCCTGTAGAGCAGCACATATCCACTATGTAAGTAAACCCCCAGGGTGCAGACCTACTCTCCCCAACCCCATGCCCATTAGTTATTGTTATGCCATTGATATACAGGGTGTATCAAAAAGAAGTTTACATTTAGTAATGTGCATCCAATTCAAAAAGTATGTACATTCTGTAATTCTATTTTGAATTATAAATAAGATAAACCATAACATTAAAAATAGCGGTTGTGTGAGAACTGATACAAAAATTATGGTGAATTTTGTAAACTGTAAACAAAACCAGTCAAGTAAATCAATAAAAAAAAACTAATGATCCTATGTTTTTCCCTCTTTTTTACATTGCCTGCATTTGTGTGTCAATTTGCTTTAAATATTGATTGAAACACGTTGATCAATTGGTGAATGTTTTTAGCTTAAACCAGCCCTTAAATGTGTGTATTCGGATCACTTTCATTTACATATATTTTGCTAACAAAAATAAATATCCTATATAGGTTTCTATTGTCACTCTCAGACATAATTTTGCCTGTAACAGTAATTTGGTATCTGAATGGAACTTTACGATTGTTTCATGTAGGTGATGACTCTTCATTCAAATATGGAAAAAGTATATATGTTACCAGAGTTAACCAGATTGGAATATCTACCTTTAAGAAAGAGACCTTAAAAGCTTAAAACCAAGTGATGTTGGGCAATTGTTATTCATGCCAGTGATGAAATTTAATCTTTAGGAATGATGTTTTCTTTTGGTGTAGACAGTGAAATATCCCTGTAAATGAAGCGTGGCAAAAGATGAGAGCAAGTGGTATGATTTGATTTGTCTTACTTGATTTTTTAATTTGTGAAAAACAGCTACCTACAGTCAAATCACACGATCTTTGCACAACTGATTTTATTTACAATTTACAAAATTCACCATAATTTTTGTATTGATTTTTGCACATCAATTATTTTTTCATAAAATTAATTTAAAGAATGTACCATGCTTTTCAAATTTGAAACACTTTACCAACAGTAAACTTCTTTTTGATACACCCTGTATTAGTGTGAAATTGCACTTTTATCTGTAGTGATATATTGCAGGTCTTATTTCATAATATGCGCTCTTATTTAGATTTGGGCAACATGCCAGTATCCTTTCATGCACACATACTTTGATTCACAAAATATTTCCATAAGATATTGCACTATAATTTTGTATGTAACAATGTGACATATTATGGTAAATTTTTGAAGTGAATTAACAAGTCAAGAGGTCATTTTGTGGATTTTTTCATGGATTGTTTTGAGTCATATAAATATTTTTTGAGACGGTATTTTTGTGGGACTAGTTGTTATCATCAGTGAGCAAAAAGATGCAGGAAAGAGTACTTTTTTCACTCACCAACGAAATTTGGGTATGAATTTCAGAGACCGACGACAGTTCAGTTTATAATTGTTTCCAAAAAAGCATTCCTGATGTCTGCCAGCCCATCATGGAAGCGCCCCCACCCCTTGGAGACAGCTAGACATAACACCACTTTTACAAAGTTTTAGGTACAAAGCTTATGTGAAAAATATAAAAACATGTCTGTGATTTTTGCCCTAATAGGTCAGATATATAAAAATGTTTTCACTATAATAATTTCAGCTTCATTTAATGTGGATTTGTGAAGTACCTGCATGTTTGGTCAATATACAATATGATTAAATTGTTGATAACTCGGATGTGGGCTTTGGTGTTGGTGTGGTAACAGCTTGGGGTTTGAAGTACATTGAATTTGGCTTATTCACTCCACTTACATGAAGGGGGTGTCAGAATTGGCTCTGACAGATTATGCAGCCTCCTGTCAGGGGGGTACACAAATTTGATTTTGGTAGTGGTGTGCTGTTGGGAAATTTGAAGTACCACCCATGTATATACCAATTTCCAAGAAAAAAGGGACCCGTCCATATACCAAATGTCCAAATTTTTAGTCAAATTATACCAAAATTGAAATTTTCTGCAAAAAATTATGCTAATTTGGCACAATTTCCTGATTTTTGTTTGAAATTAAGAAAAAATACAAAGTTTAATGTGCCAATTTGATGCAAATTTCAGAACATTTTGAAAATCAGACCCATCAAAATACCACATTTTGCAAAGAAAAAGGACTCTTTGCCATACCAGACAGCCTAATTTTGCTATCCAAGTTTGCAGCACATCCCCGTATTAAATGTCTTTTGTACTAAGCACCGTACCCCATCGATCTGTAAGAGTGGTAAAAACAGTAGGCCTACCCATGTTCAAAGATATTTATCGCGATCATTTAGAAGCTGCCAATTTTTGTACATTTTGAACTAGTTAAAACTATAAAGCTAACTGAATTTTGTGGTATTTTTCAACAATCTGACTCATGTTACAGAGTTTTAGTTAAAAATGGAATCCATTTCTGGTATTGTGGAAAAACACCCCATTTAGGTGGCACACTCCTATACCAAGTTTATACTAGTATACTAAAGTACCCTCTGCACAGGAAGTGTCAGTTTTTATAAGTCCATTGCAAATATATTCATTCTATTGGTATGTATTTACCCTGCCGCAGTTGGCGGCAGGGTTCTGTTTTTGACGGTTTCTTCTTTACACAGCTTCCGAGCAGCTGTGTCCTAGATCTCTTAGGATCTTTCTTCTGGCAACGTTTGAATTGGCCATAACTCCAAGATGCTTTGAGCTATTGTCATCAAACTTGAACACAATAACAATGACCCCTCCCATTTATGTCACATGACATTTCAGCGTCAGAAGGTCACGCAGGGGTCACAGAGGCCGAAAATGCTATTTTCCTTTAAAAAGATTCAACTCCAACAGAAAATGAGTGACTGCGACGTGGTTTTGGATATACAATGTCTTTGGTCAGCGCACAAAAGTTGCTCAAATAAAAAAATTCAGAGCTCATTAAGGGTCACTTCCGGGTCAAATTTGAACTAATTTGAAAAAATCATCAAATATCAATATCTGCCAAGTACAAGGTGGTATAATTATTCTACTTGCACAGATAGATTGGCAAAAATATACTGAACAAATCTAGATGACCTTTGACCCAACAGGTCAAATTTTCAAAATGTTCCGATTCACCTGAAATTTGATAGTGGTGTACTCTAGGAAATCCTGAGCAACATAAACACATTTGTGACCCGTCATATCAAAAGGTACCTTAAGGGTGGCAAAATCAAAATCAATTTTTTGGTCTAATCTTAAAACTGAGACTTCAAGCTTTAAAATGACACCTTCCTTTTGTTTTTAGGATGTTCGGTTGCAAAGTTATAGTCAAATCTCTGAAAGACCTGTGGCTGAGTCGGAAAAAGGTAGTTCTGAGAAAATCGTGTTAAAGTTTGTGTACTCAAATTTACCTATTTTGTTCTGCACATAAATAGTGCTTCACTGAATCTCCATAGCAACGGGTAGTTACCAAAGCCGTATCATCACCAAATTTTACACACATGCTGAGTAAGTCATACCAGTAAAATTAATTATTGATTAATTAAATTAATTGATTATTAGAACCTTTAATCCACGATTGTCTATAAAATCTTGGATGGAGAGGGGATTTTTATCTTGGATAATTACACCTTCTTCCAATGTTTTGGATTTTGGAACCTGATTGATGTAATTATATACTCTCCAAAGGTAAGGTTTGCGATAAAATTAGAAATTCGACCTTGGACGCGATTTTTGACTATGCTCAGCTTCAATGGCCCGTATCTCGTAATATACTATGCCGGTATTAAGGTACCTTTAGATATGACGGGGCACATTTTAAAAATCATCTGAGGTCACTAAGGGGGTCTTAAGTGGGTCGAAAGGGCTCAAAGGTCAAATTCTAAAAATGCTCAGATTGACTTGAAATTTGATATGGATGTACTTTAGGACATTCTGAGCGACATAAACACATTTTAAAAATCATCCGAGGTCACTAAGTGGGTCTTAAGGGGATCAATGGTCAAATTAAAAAAAATTGCCCCAATTGACCTGCAATTTGATATTGATGTACTTTAGGACACCCTGAGCAACATAAACACATTTCTAAAATCATCTGAGATCATCAATGGGGTCGAAAGGGGTGAAAGGTCAAATTCTGAAAATACTCCGATTGACCTGAAATTTGATATGGATGTACTTTAGGACATCCTGAGCAACATAAACATTAGGCTACTTGGACAGACACTGAAAGTCATCAATATGAACTTCAACTTTCCATGACAGTTACAGATTTTATTAATATTTTAGGAACTACTTCCCACTAATAACTATATCCTGAAATATCCGTTTTTGGTGGTCTGGTCACCTACAAGGACTTAGGCTACATTTCAGCTGTCAGCAATACAAATTGAAGAAACCAGTAACCTCCTACATGAATTGACCTACTGGCCCCGAATCACTCTTGTTTTTCTGCTATTTCATATAAACACAAATCCCACTGCACACAAGGGTTCATTAGAATATCAAGGGTCAGTTCAAAAGGGCAATTGTATTAAAATGAGGAATTTGTATTTTTCAGTAACACATTTCCCTTGGGTCTGTAGAAAAACATTCTTCAACCATTCTGGCTACACTTAAATACAAGGAACAAATATTTATGCTCTGAATTTTTCAGTCGCTGGCGACAAAAAAAAAATTATACACTGTTTCACTCTCAAAAACAACAATTATTTTTAATCTAACAAACCATTTTTAATGAAGCTATGATTATGTTTTTTTCAAATTTTACATTCCTAAAAAATAATAATTCATTTCTGAAAATTCAGCAGCTGTGTTCAGATGTCTTTAGACCTCTAGTTCTTTAACCCTAACACGTCACAGTCCAACAAAATCCAACAAGCAAAAATCAAGAAATTCGCCTAAGTCCAACTACGTCATAGACCGGGGATACGGATGGGCACGAAAGTGCTGCCATGGCAGGCCATACTCAGTGGCGTGCCATAGCTGGACATTGGAATGGGATGCGAGAGGTCAAGGGTTCAAATCCCAGGGGAAACGGGAAATTTTTGTATGACATATTCGGACTTAGATAGTTTTTAAGCGTTTGGGAGTTAGGGTTATGCTAGGCTTACTTATCTTTATGTCGACGTAGACAACAAATCATTGCGACATGTCGACATGAAAAAACAGTCTCGACAGAAACCTTAATTAATGGTGACCCCATCGTCCGACCTCAAATTGTCCGTATTGTTCCAGCATTCAAAAGTGTCAATGGTGACCCTGTTGTCCGTCCTTTCCCTGGGGGTCAAAGGTCAAGTGAAAGGTCAAATTTTCAACTTAGTCCGATTTCAATGTTTAAGGTGTCAAATTGTTTGTCTTGGACCAGAGATCAATAGTGACCCCATCATCCAAACCTTTCTTTGGGGATCAAAGGTCAAAAGAAAGATCAAATTTTAAACATTGTCCAATTTCAATGTTTAAGGTGTCAAAATGTTCGTCTTGGACCAGCGATCAAAAATATCAATGGTGACCCAATCAGCCGACCTTTCCTTAGGGGTCAAATGTCAAATTTTCAACTTTGTCCAATTTCAAAGGTTATGGTGACAAATTGTTCAAACATATATCTCTAAACTGAAATTACCTCCAAGGAAAAAAAAAGCGGCAGGGTCCGTGTCACTGCAGTGACACAGTCACATCTAGTTTGAATCATATCTTTTTTGCTGGGGGTGTCAGCTCTGTCACCTTTAACAATGTTTTGGTCTGAAATTCTCTAATAAATTAATGACAACAAACATATAAAAGTATTCTATTACAGGCATCAATTTTATTATTATAGGGACTAGACATATATAGTGAATATAATGTTTTTGTTTTTGTTCAACAAACCTTTAACCCCAACAATTACAAAGTTTTTGGTTGTATCTGATACATCTCATTTAAACATACAGGTAAACCAAAACAAGTTTCAACTGACAGATTTTGATATAGGGCAGGGTTTTTATCTGGGTTTTTAAAGTTAGCACATCGATTTGGATACTAAATGCCTATTTTTATGCTTGTTTATTGTCATAAATACGAAGACTAACAAACAACGAAAAACTGTACCTAAATTCTGTTTCACTTTAGGCCCAAAAAAAAAAGTTTGGTTGTACTCGACCGACCGACCCGATATTTGAGGCAGACCCTTATCTTTTTTTTTTTAATATGCAACTGAAAAACACCAAAACTTACTCTAAAACGGCGATCAAGTTCTGAATAAGATCCCAAATAGCATATCTTGCATTGGCTGGCTGGCGTAAAATCATCGTAGTGGCGCCGTCAGGCTTTTAATACATACATCGTACAAACAGCATGTGAACTTAGACAGCAGAACGCGACTGTTAAATGACAATAGAATCCCAGAATAGTTGTTGTACGATGTTTTTAAGCGAAGAAAGAATGAAAATAATTTTTTTGAAATATATGTTTAATTTCATACAAAATATTTATTGATACACCTAAATATATATTCTTAAATTCGTTTCAGTCAATATTTTGCAAAAACAAAATCGTTTTATTTAAAAACTTACATTTTTAACACGGTGATGTTTCGCACCACAAACACGTACTGCACGGGAATCTGTTCCGTTACTACTAGCAGCCATTGATCCCTTTCGTGAGTAGGTACGAGGTATGCTCTCACTGTTGAGCTAAAACAAGGGCCAAATACGAGGCCAAATATTCTTGTTTCCGTTCGTAAGACATTCAAACTGTCATCAATACTCAATGAAGTTTATTTAAGCTTGAAACCTGAACCAAATGCCACCATTCTAAAGACGGAGGATTCAGAACGGAAGACGGGTCCATGTCAAGTGGAACCCATGGCCATGCTTTGCTTCTTACGTTTCCACAAGGCCGTATTGTTAAAAAAAACCAAAAAAAAAAAAAAAAAACTTCCGACCAACCGACCCTATCTTTTTGGACCATTACTAGTACAACCAAACAAGATTTTATTTTTTTGGCCTTATTTGAAAAATATTTTGAGAATGACATTTCTTTAAACTAAAGTGTTTACTAAATAACTTACTATAGTAATTAGTTTGAGGGTATGCATGAAGTTTTCTAACATTGGTTTTATTGACAAAATATCGCACCGATAGCTGTTATCATTCATCAAATTTGTTTGACCTAAGCTTATAAGTTCAATTTAAAGTGTGTATAATATTATTGACATAACAACTCAGAGCATTGTTTTGATTTGGTCCTTTGCCATTGTAGACCAAAACACAACTATGTATGTAATTAATTATCTTGATTTTTTCCCTTTGAGTGGATATGCACCATGAATTTGATTGTGAAATGACTAATTATCTTTCCTCGCGTAATTGACATACATTTTCTCATTAGTAGTGACACACCATAAATATTCATGAATGTTTCCAAACCAAACATTCATGGCATTATTAGAAAAACACATTTAACTGTGTACAATCATTTGAGGACATGTTCGACTATCCTTTTTTTTTCCTTCAAAAAAGATAAGAAAACAAATAGCATCAATTTATTAATATAATTCTCTTCAGGAATGCATTCTACAACCCTCACTGGCTAGATCTAACTTGATCTCACTATAAAATCACATAAATATGGTAGGTCCAAATATGTTATAAACAGGGGGTATAATGGCACAAATTGCTGCTCTTGAAGGTATTCCGGGGTGGTGGGGGGTACTCACATATGGAAGTGACATCGAGTGCCACCAAGCACCTCGGAAGTAGAGGTATTTCTGTGACAAATTGGGTCAAAAAAGGGGTCTTTCAGTGACAAAGTGCAAAAAAAATGGGAGGTGTTTGGGCAAAATTCACCAAAAGTAGGGTCTTTCTGGGTCAAAATAGCCAAAAAGTTGCAAAATTCCGACAAATTTTGCAAAATTTTCGATGATTTTTGCGTAATTTTCGATGTTTTTTACTTACTATGGGTTCACAGATTGGGCAGGCAGATGGTTCCCAGTTCCAATCATGGTGACAAATGGTGCACAATTCTTCTCTTACAGGGTTTTCTCAGAGATACAGTTGCTTATGACTGAGGGGTAACAATTTTTTTTATAAATAGTAAACATTTCGTTGGAGTATGTGCGCAAATTTCAATGCACACTGAACGCATGCTTTACTAACGTGTTTGGTTAATTACGTGCCGCATCGCTGCGTAGTATATATGCAGGAAATTATGCAGACGCAGATGTGCCATCAAAGTAAAATCAAATTTAATCAAAAAATGTCAGTTCTTGAAAACTAACACGGTGACCATATTTTCTATTTCAGTGCTTCAACATAATGTAAAAATTAAAAAAATCAATGGAGCATTTACTATTTTACAAGCACATAATGATCAACGTTTTGGAGCTTTCCCTATACTTTGTATGGTAAACCGGGTGATTTTTTGTGCAAAAATATGTACTTTTTGAAATGCCCATATCTCAAAAACGAGCACAGTGACCTTTTTATTTTAGATTCGTTATCAGCACAAATAAATCTTCAATATACCAAATTTTTAAGAAAATCAATGGAGAATTTGCATCTCTGAGAAAACCCTTTAACTGGCCCTATGTGAGAAAGGAAATCTCTTTCCCCAATATATATGTTTATAATTTCCACCTTCAACTACAAGGTGTAATTTATAATTCAGGAAACTTTGAAACAAATGTTTGAATTTTAGTGACCAAAACAACACACAGACACACATTTTATTTAGGATAAAATCATTCACATTCAATTCTGCAAGCTTATTTAATCTTTTTTTTTTATTTGCTGCAACTTGCATTTATCTTTAACAATATTGCAAAGATCTTTTTGATATATTCTGTTATTTGCGCTGCTTTAATTTTTATGTATGATTATATTCATTTTATTTTAACTTGAACCAACTTCCTATTCTTCTCATCATGTTTCCTGATTTTTTATATTAAACTTCTTCGTTGTACATTGTGTATTTTCATCTTGATACTCCTTCAAATTCACCACTTCTCAATATTTTAAGTCACAATATTTTATAATGTTATATATTGTTAAGACATTTATCTACATGGAGTGCCAATCCAGATTGATCTTCATCAATCAGATTCAGATCTAAGATTCAGGTCTCTGTGTTTGCATAGAACTGAATCTACCAGATCCATCTTATGTCCTTGTAGATGCAGTTTAGATGCAAAGCAGTTCGCAGAGTTTCAGATTGATATGGATCTGGGCCCATATTCATGAAACCCTGCTAACTCTAATTGACTGCTTCTTTGTCTAGCTGTCAAATTTTGACAGCTAGACAAGGAGTTAGCAGCCAACTAGAGTTAGCAGGGTTTCATGAATATGGGCCTTGGGTTCTGTGTAGATAGTCCCAGTGTTATTTGCTAAAATGATGTGTGTGTGTGTAAACTTTAAAGGAAAGGAAATAATAAAAGCAACAGCTAATTAGCCGATGTCATTTGATTTTCAGGAACGAGAGGATAGAGAGCGCCGAGCTAGAGAAGAGCAGCTCCATCAAGGAGAGAGACAGAGGGCTGAAGAGATTTACTTGAAGATGAAACAAGAAGAGGTTGAAATGGAAGAAAAGAATAGAACACAGATAGAAAACGTGTGGAAAGTACAGTGTAAGTTTAATGAAATTTGTTCTAGAACATCTGAGGCAGGTCTCCTTGATTGTGGTCTCCAACATCTTATACCCTGGAGAAAATCGAGTACAATTCTAGTACAAGATTGGAATGTGCACATTTGGAACATCATTCGAGTACATTGCACTTTAAGTACACTTCTAGTACAAATTTTTTGTACTAGAATTGTACTTAAAGTGTACTCGAATGATGTTCCAAATGTTTGTACTAGAATTGTACTTAAAGTGTACTCGAATGATGTTCCAAATGTGCATAATGCATATTCCAATCTTGTACTCGATTTGTACTAGAATTGTACTCGATTTCTACCAAGGATATCTCCCACAACTCAAAAATAAGGCTGTCGGTAAAAGCTAATAAATCTTGGTACTTGATTGGCTAGTGTCCTGATGGCAAGAATATTGATTTGTTTTGAAACAAATGGCACATAACATGCGTTGCTCATTAGTGTTTGCGTGAATTCTTGTAATGCGTAGTTAAACGCAGTATTTCATGCAGAAGTCGCTCATGTAACATCTGCATTTTGGCAGCGAACCTGTTTGTCACTATTCCACTCATGAACAATTGCTGTGTAAATAAAATAGGGCGAGTGAGAAAGCAAGGTGTGTAATTCTACTGGGCAAAATTTTGACTGATTATGATAAGCCTATATTTGTGGTACTCAGCAGACTGAGCTACAGTGAAGCAGGGTACTAAAGTATTGATAGACCAATTTCGTATGTCCCATAATGCATTTTGAAAGTACAGCAAATTGCGCAGTCGAGTTGTGTGCAATGCGCAGAACTTCTAATATGGTAGACTGAGCAGAATTACGTCACAAGGTCCCATATTTGCGGTACTTTCAAGATGCATTATGGGACACACGAAAGTGGTCTATTGTGGTGATTGACTATTGCTTAGTCTACCAAGACTGCAGGTCAATCATGGTTATTCAGGATTGGGACTAACTCACCTGACTTCCTTACTCATCCCATCTTAATGCACAGTAATCATTAGTAAGTGTAAGACTAATTTAATTGAGAAGTTGACAAAATGGTGATGTTCTCCTGTGAGATATTTGCAGGGTGCACAGGGTTTAACCAGGGTGAGTTAACTCACTGGCCAAACAGGTGTCAAGATTATATTTTTGTGTCTGCGTTATTTGGTCAGAGTGGAAAGTTTAGTATTTATATTGTGGATATTGTAGAATACACAAACAAGTGACACCGCACTTTTAACCAAGATTTGAGAAGATTGTTGAATTTTGAACTTTTATATGGTCAAGTTCTTGCTACTTAAGCATTTGATTGACACTCTATCAACATAATCCATGAAAATGATTCAATATCACTTCATTTCATTTCATTTTATTTAGGAAAACATCCATGGATAAAAACACAGAAAAGAAAACATAAGTGTACACTTATTTCCACTGTCACCAACATACATGAAATACTCATCTAAGCTTCACTCCTTTCCCAATTTGTTTAATTTAAACGAACATAAAGACATCACAATTATAAAAAATATTGATCTCAAGCTTTGACTTTGAGTCAATGTCGATATTGCGTCAAACCATTTGAGAGAGTTGTTCTAGATTCAAATTGACCCGTGCATAACAGCTGCAGGACTCTACTTACACATACTTTTGGGCACAAAAATGCTGCATCTTCAAAAATCTACATGATGGCAACAGCACAGAATGATATCAGTGATAAATGAAAAGATTCTTCAAACATCCTGAATTTGATTATTTACAATGACATCCTATGTGAGTCAGTGGTTGCCCAGGAAACATGAATACTAAGATTGGGGAAGCTGGCTAGCGCAGCGGCACTTTCCTCACATTGCTTTTCACCAATGAGTCTCGGGTTCAATTCCTGATCCTGACGCTGACATGCGCATTTGTTTTTTCAGTCCATGCTCGCTTCTGCAGGTTTTTCTCAGGGTACTCCGGTTTTCCTCCTGCATTTAGAGGCTTTCTTGGGTTATCCTTGGCTATCAGCCTAAAGAATTCTTTTGTTCTTCTGAAAAGTTGTATTTTTTATAGATCAAGTTCCTGTTTACCATTCAGTGAACAGTATTGAAAATGATATTATTTATCTTAAAAAAGAATTATTTCCTTTCTCCTAGTACGTAGGTCCAAACTTGCAGATACAGCCAAAAGGGAGCGTGCACGATGGGCACGCAAGGAAATCCGTCGCTCTCGTCTTAGTGGGTTCTTCGATAACATTGATATAGCTGGTATGATAGAGGAGAAGACAATTATTCCACCGTCCAGTAACGAACCACCACCTGCATACAAGTAAGTCTACTATACATGTAAAGGTGTGTCCATAGAACTGTGCAACTGCAGTGCAGTTTGTTATTTGCAGGGGGACTGGTTGACGTAGCGTTTCTGACCTCGCCTTTCACCGCTGCGGCCCGGGTTCGATTCCCGGTTGGACCTAGGTTGTGCGTGAATTTGGTTGTTGATCCAGACTCGTCCTCGCAGGTTTTCTCCGAACACTTTGATTTCCTCCTGCATCTAAAATCGAAAATTCTTCCCAATATTCTGTCTTTCACACCACGGAGGTGTCCCTTGAATTTAATGCATTTGCACTATTGGGATTAGCCTGACTTACAGCCGAATGTTATAAATAAATAAACGTGTGGTCTAGCGGAAATAAACGTGTGGTCTAGCGGAAATTTCCAGGACTCATAAACGAAGGTTGTGAGTTTGAGCCCCGTTGCTGCCAACGTGTTGTGAACCTGGGCAAATCACTTTATCACACTTGCCTCGTCGACCCAAGTGCTTGAATAGGCAGCTGGCTGTATTCTAGTGGTAACGGAATAAATGTAAAGCGCTTTGATCAATTATGGAAAAGCGCTATATAAGCAGCGACATTTATTTTATTAATTTTTTTAATAAATAAATTGTTTACCGCGCTGCACATTTTGGTGCAAGAAATTGCAGAGCAAAGCCACAAAGTTTTATATTGAATTATGTCAACGTGCGGCAAAAAAAGTCAGTACATCACAAAATTTTGCGCACTGCACAAATTAAAGTTGCGTCGTACTGTGAATGGACCAAAAGAAAAATGTAGTAATTTAGTACACATCAAATGTGACATGATCTTCTGGAAACCAATTATAACTGGCATGTTAGGGGCGCACCATTAGATTTTTTGGGGGCAGGAAGTTGAGTTTGGGGTTGAATTTGTTCGCGCCCTGTTTGGGAGAGATTTTCTTTCTAAAGTACCTTCTTTTTTCCCCTTTTAAGGTTCAGGGGGTAACTTTTTTCCCTCTGCCTTTTGAGATAGATTTTTTCCCAGAAAGCTTCCAACCCCCTGGAAATCTAATGGTGCACTCATAGTTTAAGACATATTTTAGAGATATATCCAAAAAGTAGCATGTCGGTTTGCCCTGTGACAGGTTTTAATAGATCACTGTTAACCCATCACATGTCGCAACCTAGACGCTACTTTTTTCCTAGGTTTCCACCAGTTAAAATCATATCACAGGTTTCACCATGTGATAGGTTTCTGTGATTACATTATCACTGGATAAACCTAACAAGGTCAAACCAAGGAATTTTTTTACAGGAATCGGTATACGCCGCCATCTTGTGTCGCTCATGGAGCAGAGTTATTGTACCTTCGGATGTATCCGGAGTTTGGCCCGATATCCAGGCAGATCGCATAAATCTTCACTTGACGCACATGTACAGTGTGTGCATTTTGTTTCATGCGCAATCCATGTCCCTGCGTTTCATGTAGCCTGTATCTTGACTTGCTCTGATTAAAATACGCCCGCTTATCTGTTGCGAATACTCTTGAAGTGTGGCACAAGGAGCCGTAAAATGCCGGACGTACAATACCTCACCCTCCACTATCGACAATCCAAGATGGCTGCTGTCCCATAGGATTTACATGGCAGTGAAATCAAAATGGTGGCAAATCCTGATTCCCCTTTAAAAATGCCTTGGGTAAAACCTACATGTAAATTGTAATGATTTTCATAGGTTTGTTACAAGTTTACGTCATGTCAGGTCTACAAATATATTGTCTGGTTGTTGTCCACTGACCAACCCTTAATTTGAAAAATGCAAAAAAGGTGTGTGTTTTTTCATTTTTCAACTTTCACATTCTGAAATGTGAAAATGTATTTTCAGCATTTTGTATTAAAAATTAATTGTTTATCATGAATGTAGATTCTTTTTCGAATTTAGACCTGGATTGAATATAGACCCAGACTAAACTTAAGACCTGGGTTAAGTGAAATCTGATTGTTGTTTGAAAACAATACTTTTGATTTGAAATTTGTGATGAAATAGCATATTTGTTTAGAGATTCACACCTATAAGATTGGTTTGAATGTTTGATTTGCTTTCAAAACATTGAAGCTATTTTTGTTCAAAAAGATTTTGCTAAAGTCAAGGTCTACATTTAGTTATGGTCTACCTATGCTTATATATTTGCCATATCAACTGCAACTTATTACTTACAGTGTGAATATATAAGGTGCATGCCAATTTTGCTTTAATGTATGGTTTTAGATTTTCATCTATATTTCCATCATGCTCTACATTTCCACAACATTTTGTGATGTACCCCTCTGTTCTTTTATCTCTCTCACTGTGTAGGCCCTCAAAACCAGGCAGGCAAGTGTGAATTTCTTGATACTCCAGACCATACACTCGATATCACTTTTGCCATCTAACACATCATAATAAGCTTAAACACACACAAATAACCCATTTCTTTCACATTATATTTAAAACACAAATCGGTTTTAACAAATTAGTTTAATTTTCATCAAGAAGAAGTAAACATTTAATCATTACAATCATTTTGAGCCTAAAATCAGTGTTTTCACTAAGGCCGTATGGCGCGCCTTTCCCGCAGGAGCTGTGAAAATTGGCGCAAAGAGTTTCTGAAAATGTGTGAGAAAGATATTTTTCTAGCTTTATTGAGCCAATTTTCAGCCACAGCTAATGATTTTGGTGCAGTCACCTCTTAAACTTTGTCAAACTTTCTCAAATTGGCGCAAGCTCAAAAACCTTAACGGAAAAACTGCCTAAAATCTTCATTTTTGTTAATACCAATGCTAGCTGTGCTGGTTAGCTGTGCAGCATATTCCAGAGCTGGGGACCCAATCAGAATTTGAAATCAAATGCTAACACATAACATTAATAACAGTTTAGCATTTTTAAAAGAAACCCATGGTGAGGGTTTTATGAATTTTATTGTCTCAAAGAAAAGAGCAGAGAGAAAGAAGGAAAACATTTGAGCACATTAATGGGCTAATGCCTGGTCTTTGATTGAACCCAGGCCTGATTGGGCTAACTCATATAGGCCTATTCAGGGACTTTCATTTGAAATTTCCAGGGGCTCTATCAGAAGCTCTCCCGAAGTTCTTTAGGGAGCAATTAGGGGAGCTATTTGGAAACTTAGATGTTAAGACAATCATGCAAGGCGCTCTATTAATTAAGCTCCCATATTTGAGGGGAGCAGGGTGGCTTAATAGAGCTCACTCTCCTCAAATGGAAGCTATGAGGCACATTGAAACTAGTATAAATATATGTTGGCTATTGGTATTAGCAGGCATAGCTGACCTTTTCCCAAAATAGTCAGCCAAACCAAACAAAACAGGTGATGTGGGT
>JXSR01S007957.1:37036-51751 GCA_000969725.1 Ophiothrix spiculata
TTGGTATCATTTGAAAGGTATTGTTTCAAAGAAAATGCATATTTTTTTATATCCTTTGAACTTGAACAGAATTAAAGTTAGAGCTTAAAAACTCCATTGGCACACTTTTTCAAAATGTTACAGCACCCTCAACGTGATCATATATGAAATACATTACTATTGGTATTAGCAGGCGTAGCTGACCTTTTCCCAAAATAGTCAGCCAAACCAAACAAAACAGGTGATGTGGGTCATTAACAGGCTAGATTAAAATTAGCAATATTATGTAAATTATTTCCTTTATTATCTATTATACTTGGTTAAATGATGCTTAAAAATCTAAACATATGTAGACAAATACAAGAATGCAACACTGGTAAACTTTTGCTTTCTACTCACCCTTCAATCTTCGATATCATAATGCACTGCTCAACTGCTGTAGAGATAATATTTTTTAATAGAGCAATTCAAATGGTGACTTTATTGATGCACCAATATATTACCAAGACCAAGCATATGTGACACCATAGCATATGTTAACAAAATCCAAAAATATTGAAATGAATGATACATCCATCAAGTTTCGACGGCCAGATATGGGGTACTGAATTCTGGGTTTAGCTCGTAGCTAGAACAGATCTCACAAAGACGTAAAAACCTTTAGTAAGCGTACAACATCGTACCTACATCGTAAGTAATAGGCACAGGTAAAATTCAAATCCTTCTTAACATTACGAAGGATCAAGGGGTAATCGCAAGTTAATGATGGGTTCTGTCTTACATTAATGCATTAATGATTTAATTTTAATCGACCCCAGAAGTGTTGCATGCATGCGTATCTGAAAAATGTTGGCGATACAATAAGTCGCCCTTTACGAGGGGATATCAAAAAATGTCAAACTTTACCCAGAAGTAATAGAGTCAGGAACATAATTTAATTAACCTTTCAAATGCAGGGACTTAATCATGCCACATGTCTCAATTTATGCAATGCAGATTATGTGGTTATAGTGTGGAAGATGCCGACATTGATTGCCAATTGTTAAGAAAGTAAAACTACTTATGAAACCATATTTGCTTCAAAATGTACATGAATAAGGACAAGTGACTATTCTGATAAAAAATTCATGGATATATATAGTTTCTTCCATTCTGGGTGAAGTTGTAAAACTTTTTGATACCCCCTTGTATATTAGTGACGATCAACATGGTAGCCATTCCCGTTGCGTAAACTTGGGCAATCAAGGTGAATGCAGAGTTTCTTTTAAATTCCTTGGGAATATCATTATGTAATTGGGATATCGTATGCAAGTATTATTTTATAGATTTGTTCCAGTTAGACCACAGCAGTTTTTGCTTTAGAAATGTACTCCTCGTTCATTAGATGGCCATTACCAAATAAATATTGATTTTGTTGTAGTGAAATGGCAGAGCGTTTATTGGATGAGCTATTAGAGAGGCAGTAAGTACAGGCATGGTTTGCAGTGATGTTCTGGTCATGTGACATGCTACAGCTAGGGATCATGTGACTTCATGGGTCATGTGTCATGCATTGTGGGTCATATGACAAACTACACTAATCGTTTGACAAACTAAACTTGAATTGTGTGACATTGTTTTTTTAAGATAAAATTGATTGTCATATTTTTTGGTAAATATCAAATTTAGAAATAAGCCATGAAAGAAAAAAGATAGTTAGTTCCTTCAATAATGACTTAAAAGTATTTCAAATGTATAACCAGAAGTGAGATGATCAATGTCACCAAAGTTTTATATATACAGAAAGATGTCAGTGACAATCAAATGTATTATAGTGTGCTTGTCTTTGATGGTAAAGTAGAAGTTGTAGCAACTGATACATGCTGATCTCTTGCGCGTGGTTATCATTCGTTTTGCTGTGTAAATGAAATTGTTTATAATAATTTTCCCTGCATTTGTATGAGTGGCACTCATTTTAGTCATATGTAAAAGAGGAACTCTTCATCAGGCTCTGCAACAGACATAGATATAGAGCCTAGGGAGATCAACCAACTTCCTATACCAGCCTGTGTAATAGCGTCAGCCATGGGGTTCAAATTAGGCATATTTGGGTCCACTTGAGACAAGGTTTGGACACGCTGCAATTGTTACAAATAACGATGTAACTTCAGGACAAACCCAAATACCCCCAATTTTTTCCATACAGGAATAAAAATGGCACCGAGTCTATGATCTCCTCTCTAAATCTGTGCCGACAGATTAACCTTTTTACTACTTCATCTGATAATTCAAAGCAGAGTTTTGTGGCATCCATTATATTGCCTCGCATTTATCTCATATTTTGGTCATACCAAACCTGAGACAAGGATAACAAAGTCATGAAGCTGTAATGATGAATGACCATCCATGGAAAATGGCAAACTTTGACTCTACCTGAAGTCGAATGACAACAAAAATAGCTTTTTTTGTGATCATTTTAAATTTCATTGTTGAAAATAACTAACTTGGTTAACATATTTGTTGTGCTTCATGCATGAGTTTTTAAGGTAACACTTTTTTTTACAATGTTTTTCTTAATATTTTATTTCATCCAATTTGCATTTTGCTTTTTTTTTTGTAATGTTTATACTTACACATGGTCTTACATGTGACAAATTGAGCATGGATTGATTGTAATGTAATCACAGATTTTAAAAGAGAGGTTCCATTAAACACTCTTATATGGAAACATCATGGGGGTCAATGCATGTATACACATTTGGCAAAGTTGACTCGGTTTAGCTCCATGGTGTTCCATCACTTTCAGGGTGTTCAAAATCCCGCTTTAAAATTTTAAAATCTGTGACGGTGTATAATGCATTGACTTTTGCAGGAAAATGTATACTTTAGGTCCAAGATACTGGTACACAAAATTTGGACAATACTAGGTAGCCAAATGTTGTCCAGTATTGTCCAGTTCTAGTTAAGTTTTTGTATTCCAGTATTGTAGGTCAAAAACACTGAGCATATATCAGTATTGTTAAATCCATGTAAATATTCCAGTATTGTTGGTCAAAAATACTGTTTAATAACAATGGGGCAAACTACACGAGAGCTCGGAATGTACATCCATGTAGATTCCTGGGATGTACATCCATGTACATTCAACAAAATACGTTCATGCACCTTACACATTGCGTGTGCGTGCGTGTTAACATGTGACTTGGTAGTACGCGTAGGTATAACGCGTAGGCGCAAACACACACGTGCAGTTGAATGCACAGCGTGACTCCACATCTGGGTGACGTGTCATCATGTAGACACAATCTCTACTCCAGGAATGTACATCGATGTACATGGATGTACATTCCGAGCTCTCGTGTAGTTTGCCCCAGTTTTAATTAGTTTTGGCCAATAGTCCAGTATTGTTGGTTGAAAATACTGGTTTTTATTGTAAATCCTGCCCGTTCTGTAAGGGCAAACATTATACTCCAGAATCTTAACATAAAATTTTAGTTTTTATGGCAACTTTCATTATGAATAACGGGGCACTATTATGATGAACCTGCAATTTCCATAATGATTCCATTTAAGCTCAGCGAGCTTACCTTTAATACATCTTGTTTGGGGAAAGTTCTTGTTTTATCTCAGTTGTTTCCTGATTGGCCCCCTCATTTTTGGAGGTACATTATACCTGATTGGTCCTAACTTCAACTGGAAAAGGCATAAGCCAGTCATAGACAGTAAGACTCCACCATGAGTTCAAAATCTTAAAATCCCTCTTCTCTCTAGATTGATCTGACTATGATAAGTTGGTAAGGTTAGTGTTATACTTAGTCTTCCAACTCTTGCTTGGTTAGTACAATGTTAGCTTTCAGCTTGACTCTCAGGGGTTTCAGAATAGAAGGGTTGTGGACTGACAGTGTGGAAAAGCTACATACACAATTGGAGAATAAGGACTTTCCAAGAATCAAGAAAATAATATATCTTTGATAAAATGGAGCACAATAGGTGATTGTTACTTTAATAAGACAATTTTTAGCATTTAACAATACTGGAACAACAGAAGCATTGACCAATACTGGAATTAGATGTGTGTACCAGTATTGTAAAATGTTTTCAACAATACTGGGAAAAAAAATAGTTCAATACTGAAATGTCCCAGAATTGACCAATACTGGTATATACCAGTATCTGGGACCAAAAGTATACTTTTTCCCTTTTGCAATACCAGCTTGTTTCATTAATGAATTAGTGGAATTTTAAGGCATAATATAACCTTTCCAGGAAAAGAAAATTTTACTTAAATTCATTCTATTTGCAGATAATAATTTTTGTATTTCATGTTAGCTTATTAAAACACATTCATGTCAGCTAAGCATGAGCTTTTATTTGCAAGCTTTCCCATCATAGCATAGCACGTAATAAGTTTGGGAATTCCAAAATTCAATTACAAAATTGTCTATTTTGAAGCGACATGTATAAGACTAAAGTTTGCCTAAGCCTTATAACTTTTGTAGAGAAAATCAGGAATTTGATCCAATTTGAGGGTACTTTGATCTGAAAATGTTATACTATGCCCATAGATTTGAGAGTGGAGATCATGTATGTGTCCCTATTTTCATTCTGGTATGGGGATCAGATTGGGGTATTTGGGTTTTTGCCAATGATATGAATCGCATGTTGTCATGATCTTGTGCGAATATTGAAAACACACAGATGCTTTGCGTGCAGGTTGACGTATCCTTTGCATAAATTATTATTTGCACGATTTGTCTGTATGCGCAACCAAATCTTGGCACCCGGAGTTGATTTTGGCAGGAACTGAGTGTACCACCCAAGTCCATGACTGACGGTGCCATTACATATGGGACGGTATTCGAAGTTCAGGATCACCGCTCTAAATATATATCTATGCCTTAAGAAACAGGATCTTGAGTTCTACTAACATTGAGTCTTCACAATCACACATATGGAAATATATCGTGCCTATGACATTAATTAAAAAAGTTTGAATGGCAGTCACAATATAGCGAAAGCAACACGAACATAATCCAAATATCATCTCGTTATTTATCATCAAAGTAGGGCTGCTACCATGTGGTCACAAGCAGAACCAAGCACACTACAATTTGTTCATGGAACATGCTTTTAAAATTTGCTCAACTGTCATTTCCTAGGCTAGGATCACCATGCTCATATTTTCAACTCATTTCAATTTTAATTGATGAATTAAGCATTCATGTGAAATATATATATTTTCAAGTAAAGAAGACTATTGTGTATATGACCCTTTGCGTCATGGAAAGTCAGTTAAGGCCAGGCCTGGTTATGGCATGCCATGCCTTGCTTCAAAACTAACATGTGCGGAAGCTTTTAGACAAACAATTAAATGTAAATGGCTTAATTTGAATACTAATGTTACCTTTGGCTTTCAGTGACAGGAGTGGTATGTGCATGCATAAAACGCATGGATTGTGATCATAAATTCATCGATGAGCGATCTTGACTTTGATATCAATGTACAGTCTTTAGATTTAAAACGCACTAATCTAAATTAGTATAAAGACTGATTGGTAGACAAATAGCTGGACTCTGAACGCATCATTAGTGTTACAATCAAGTGATGTAACTGTACCCCCAAACTTTGGGCAAGCATTTTTAAAGATTGCGAAAAAATGACGAAACTAGCCAGACAACTTAAATCGCACATGTTTAAACTTTGCATTTCCTTCAAACTAATGATTTTGCTTATTAGTGCTCATTTATTTTATTTTTTTTATCTTGAAATTTGTCAGTCTTTATATTATGAGGCTCGTGTCTAGTTTAACTGGCCTGAGCCACTATAAGCACCAGATGGTACTAGAGAATTTGAAATTGAGTTATTCTCAGTGGTAGCATATGTCACTATTTCTGTTGAAGGAGCTCCTGGCAGATGTGACATGCTTCTGGAAACTACATTTGAGGACAATCCTGGTGATAACTTCTACCTACAGAATTAAATTAAAAAAATTCTCAGTTAATAGATTTTAGTTTTAACTTCAAAACTCAGCAATTCAGCCATATCACCGCCCATCTAAGCGAGCTATGGCGTCATATATAACGACGTCATTTTCCCTTTAATGGACAATAACTTGAAAACTTGAGCGTTAGGTTTACTTGACAAAATTAACTTTTTATCTGTTCGGTGTTTTAGAATTTTAGACATTTCCTGTGATGAAAATTGTCTTTTAGATTTTACCCCATGTAATTTCATCTCAAGCTATCTTTTTAAAAAGTTGTAACCTCATATTTTTTTGCTCAATGTTACATCCACGTGACATTCAAAATTGACCAGCCAAATATTTACAAATTCTGTAGGTAGCATATATTTGAAAAATCAAGAATTTTGTGGTATATAGGAAAACACACTTTGAAAGTTTTTATCACTGAAGGGAGCTCGTGTGGTCTAGTGGAACAGAGCAGGACTCCGAATCAGAAGGTCGCGAGTTCAAGCCCCACTACAGCCAACGGGTTATGTCCTTGGGCAAGACATTTAATCCTAATTGCTTCGTCGACCCAAGCGTTATCATGGGTAGTTACTAGGAATATAGCCAAAGGGCGCCGTATTTGTAAGGCAGCTGTTAGTTGGCTATATTCTAGTGGTAACGAAATAAATGTAAAGCGCTTTGATACGGGGACCTGATCTTCGTAAAAGCGCTATATTAAGAGCCTGCATTTATTAAGGTCTGTTGGTTTGGAAGCAATCGTTAATATTTTGTGCTCTTTTTCATGTTTCTCCGCGCTTCTCGGGAAGACAATGCGTAAATAAGAAGTGCGCTCATTGCGTTATGCGTATAAGGTGCAAATCATACGTTTAGATACCACTTGCACGTTTTGTCAAAATCATCCCGCCACCGACCAGTAACCCATAACACTACCATCTGTTGGTGAAAATTAACACCGCAATCATCTTTAACTCAAATTAATCAAGACAATAATCTCATAAATTGTTTCCAAAACTCCCTTGAAAAGAGCATGTATAATAATGTAACAATTTATGGATGTCTGGAAGTTACCTCACTTGATAGAAGCACTATAATCAGCAGAAACACCAGAAAACATCAATGCTATAAACTGGGTTTTTTTTAAATTTTATTTTGTATTACAGTATGTATTTGCTTACCATCTTTTATTTGCATAACATGTTTTAATTAATTAATATCAGCTTGATTTTTTTAGACAAAGCATCATACTTTTATCGTGGAATTGATAATGACAGTCAACTACCAAATAATTTAAAAATTATGATTAAAACATTAGAAAAGTCAAAACTATTGTATTTCATATAGATCTTGGTTTAAGGCCATTTTCTAAAAGTATGTATTGATGATACTTGTCAAGAAAGAGGCAACATATTTGCTAAAGTGTATATATAGCATGGTCTGATGTTTTCAAATTTAGCTTATAGTTCCATATCAAAGATCACCACTATTTCACTTTCAATTTTAAGTTGAATTGGCCAACTGTTTGATTATATGACAATTTAATATTTCATAGCATTCTATACTTTGCTGTGTAAATTAAATTATGGTAACAGTTATTATCTTTCACCATTTATAGTATTTTAATTTCATTTGTAAGAACAATCAACAATACTAACACTGCATGGAATTTTAATTCTGGTAGAATTGGGTCTTGCAGTTACAGCAGGGTCTATGAAATAGGATGATAATCCCTTTACAAGTCTTTGTGGGACATCCCATTTCAAAAAACAAGAGCCCGAAAAAAGAAATCCATACCATGGCATCAGCATGAATAGATCAATTCTAGTACAATTTGTTCTAGAATTGAAATTAAAGTGTACTCGAACGATCTTCCAAATATGCACATTCCAATCTTGTACTAGATTATTGTACTCGATTTGTACTTGATTACTACCAGGGTAGTATTCACTGATAGACCAATTAATAGACAATCACCACTTATGACATAAAAAGTGGTGCCTGATGTAGAAAGTGGTGCCTAAGGGCCTGTATCCATTGGTTGTTCCCATATGACATGTGCCCTTGCTTGTTTTCTATTGTTCGTAATTGTGCGGTGCTACATGGACAATAAACATTCTGCTTTAGTGATCATATCATTTACCTAGTACCAGCAGATGATTCCAATGACCTGGCAACACCAGTAATCAATATGTTCATTGTTGGTGTGTTGGTGCAAGCAGGTCATAGGAAACATCAGCCGTACACAAGGCCACTGAAATGATCACTAACTAGAACAAAATTTATTGTCTGTGTAATTACGAACAATAGAAAATGAAACTAGGGCACACACCAAATGAGAATAGCCTATGGATACTGGGCCTTAAATTGATTGCGTTATTGTCCCCCCTGCTAGACTTGGCACAAGTTGCATTAGTATTATTTGTATTTCCTTGCCTCTTTAAACAACAGATCAGAATGGCATAATATTTTTTTTGTGTTATTGTCTTGCAGACCTAATGAAACCAACCGCCCAGCCCAACCAGCAGACCGGAAAGCCGTCATTGATTGGTATAAAGAGGTGCAGTACCAGAAAGGAGCAGGATTAGATGCTAAAAATAAGAAGCCTGCAAAATGGTTCCATGGTATGTCTGGATGTAGAATTTGTACTCATTTTGCATTGTCGTTTCATTCCATAAAATGAGCAGTGGGCTATATAGAGTATGACTACAAATAAAAAGAGTATTATTTGTAAAAAGGAGTGATTCAAGAAATTTTTAGTTTTTTGGATTGCATATATGCTCTTCTTTAATGTGTTTCTCTCAAACAGTCGGGATAAGCGCTCAATTGGGTGATCGCCGTATAGAGCGACATTGACCAACATCGCCACTTATGGCGATATTGAGTCATTTTTTTTAGATAATCAATTTCAACGAACTTGAAGATTACTTGCTTTGGATCTAATCAGCAATGATTTTCAAAAAGAATGAGTTTAAGTGGTAAAAACAGGGTGAAAAGTTGTTGGATTACTTCGTGTTGTAGTGAATTGGCTGAAACACCATTTTTTTCTGACTGCGCATGCCTGGATCAATTAAATCTGCTTTGCACATGCGTAAAAACCTTTCCCCTTCACATTTGGATTAATACGCACCGCAATTCCATATTTTGAAGATCTAATTTCAGGATTTCTTTGGAATTAAAATCCATTTGCATCCTAAAGATGAGGTTATTATTTCCCATTCAGCGATGTCGCCTGATATAGCTAGTCGCCCGATTGAGCGCTTATCCCCGACTGCAAAAGAATGTTTTAACTTGATTTTTAAAGGTATATATTACATGCTATGATTAAAAACATTACCTTTCTACAAAAAAAATCACCTTTGCTGCAACAAAATACACGCGTGTTAAGTCATGGACTTGTCATTTTTTCTAAGTTCGATTCAAGTACTGTTGGATGGTAGTAAAGTCATCAATATTTTGAAGAATTTATAAATGAGGGATAAAAAACAAATATCTGCGTTAAATTCGTGTGATGTTAGAAATACTTGTATTGTAGTATATGAACTAAATCATCATGTTATGTTGTCTGACAGTACTGTTACGTATGGACCAAAAGGTCCACACTCATCAGAGACACATTGCAGAACATTGATGTTAGAAATATAGATGTATTGTCGCTGAAATGGCTCGTGAAATGGAACGATACATTTTTTACTTCTTGATGATATTTCTACCATATCATACTTAATATTTGTATACTATTTTTGTTTTGTTTCTCCATATATATATGTAGGCATCATTTCAAGGCAAACAGCAGAGGAGATTCTAGAATCCAAGCCAATGGGTAATTTCCTGGTCCGTGTCAGCGAGCGTGTCTGGGGCTACGTCTTATCCTATAAAGATGAGGAGCGTGTCAAACATTTTCTTATCGACGCGTCTGGGAGCGGCTATCAATTCTTCGGCAACGAGGCCAAGTCACACGTATCGTTATATGATCTTATACAGTTTCACAGGGTAAGTTAAGTTTTGTAAGTCATAAAATGTGACCATTCACCACGAACTAGCTCGTAACATTGGTATTATTCTATCTAAATAAAGTCTTAAAGTGAAGTAAAATGCAAAAAAGTACAACAACTTACACAGAAATGGCTAAAATTGAGAGAGAATTAATTTGCAATATCATTCTGTGATGGTGGTGTGACTTTTCGGTGTTTTTGTACCTCAGATGGATTTGCCAGATAAAAGATCAAATAAAGCTCCTAGAGATATAATTTAATATATATTTAAAGAGAAACAATTTCATCAAAAATTATTTGTTTGCCCATCACAGGTGTAGAAACAAAATATTTATAAGATTTGAAACTAAATATACTGTTTTCACACCATTTTCTGCCACTGGAGAAAAAAAATTAAACTTGATAAAGAATTGCAATTTTTTCTAATATTCCTCAAACTCATGGCAAACTGCTGGTAGGTTATATTACTATAAACATTTTCTATCAATTCATGTAAAAAAATATGTAGGTAAAAAAGTACAGGGTGGCCACGAATGATTTATACCCGGCTATTGGGTTTTTTTTTTAGGATTTAGGGGTAAGGTTTTGGTTGAATCTTGTTAATTTTCAAGTTAAACATGTCTTTAGGTTTATGGAGAATTTTTGAATTTTTCAAATCACATGCTTTTGTGGAAAGTTATAGATGTTTTTCCAAACAGGGTATATTTTGGGAATTGTATGTAAGTTTGTAAATAAAGAAATTGTTGAACTTAAACATTCAATTAGAACTGACTATGCTGAAACCCTCTTTTACTTTTCTAAAGTTTAAACGTAAAATACAAGGTTTTATTGATTAACAATAAGCATGTAATAAGCATGCAAATTACAAATATTCATTATATCTGCATAATTATTTACATAGATTAAAATCACATTTGTGTTGATTTTCAAATACGTCATCGCACAAAGCAATGAAGCATGATATTTTGATGAAACCTATGGAAATTGTAGAAGACTTATCCAGGATACTTTTGTAGAGAAGCTGTTGGTGTTATGAAAAACTATCATAAAATATTTTTTGAAACCAGGAATAAATCATTCATGGACACTCTGTAGTTGGAAGAATATAGGCTAGTCCCTTTAACCAATAGATGTGTTCAATTCGAATGTGGGATAAGATTTTACTTGAGATCTGTGGTGGATGGTCACAAATGGGATCAATATACTACTATTTGTGTTCATTCAGGCTCAAATTATGTGGTTTCAAATCAACAGATATGATGAAAGTAATGCTGAAATACTAGGAAATTTAGCTTTATCAAAGTAAATATCATTATACACTGGATATAGGCTGACCCTTAACCAGTTGACCGCTGCCCTCTATTCCACAACTGTAATGGTCTATGCTAGCAGTAATAAGTAGGTTGAACTTGCACCTGTAGCATATTATTGGATTGGAATTTGAACAAGACTTGAAACCAAGTTCAAATGGTCACTCAATAAATTATTTTTCCATATGTGTATAATAATAATAATAATAATAAAGGAGATTTATAGAGCGCAAGATGCAAGGCTTCAATGCGCTTAACAAAAACAAAACCGAAGCGACCAAAACACAAGCGGATGTATGGGCCACGTGCATGACAGCGAGGAAGCACAACAAAAAAGCATGCTCAGAACGCGAGACACAGAAAACAGAAGAGCAATGCAAATGGAGCATGCACTCGCCCAAGACATACGTTGTCAGAAGGACGCGAAAAATAATGATTAAAAGCACAAAAAATATTAAAATATACAGATAAACAATAAAACATAATACAGTGAGTTAAAAATAGTCACAAAGGCATGTATATAAAACACAATTATTAACAGTAACAAGTTATTAAAATAATCTTGCAGCGAGGAAGATATATGAGACATGATCAGAATTGCAACAATAAATGAGTTTCAGAAAGCCCTGGACTGAGGGGAGAGGTTGCCAGCACATCACTCTCAGTCAAAAACACACAATTAAAACAGGGTATACTAGGTTCCAATTCAAATACCTATCTACTGTGTTGAAGAGTTTTTATGTACCTATGAAGATGGTTTTCAGAAACAAGTCTGGACTGGCAACCAATTACACATACAGCGCCAAGACCAGGGTTCGAACCAACCCGCAACAATCTTGGACTCATTGGTGCAAGGCGATGAATTTCCTCTGTGCCACCTGCTTCCCCATCTATACCTAAGTTAATTTGTTTTTCCCACCCATTCTCTTGGTTTCTTCAAAACTTAGATAAAAGATATTAAAAAGTTTTTGAATTCAAGTGGTGAGAAATGACCATTCAATTTTTACGAAACAATAACACTGATTATTCATGTTTCCATTTTCACAGATACGACCTTTATCGGTAAAAGGGTGCGAGTTACTACGTGAACCTTGCGGGCAGGAGCCTGACCAGCAACCAGACTATCGTGAACTACTTGAGGATAACTCCACTCTATAAGTTTGGTTCCTTGATAGCCTATAAATACGCAATGTATATAGTGTAACCCAGACTTTGTACTAGAGCTAAATTGTACTTTATATATATGTATCATGAAGGGTTTTTATGCTTTAATGGGAAATATTTGCTGTTACCAAATTAATACCTCATCGATGATGTATGAGAGATTGCTATTGATAGATACCTGAGAATAGTAACAGGAAAGTAACGTCCTCTATAATTATGTTCACCTCATCATGGCAGTGCATAGAGGGCTTGAATAAGCCTAAAAGTGACCAACTTTCATTTTGGTATATATAGATGTGCCATCCAAAGGGCCAAAAGGAAGCTTGAAGAACTGCAGGCAGGCACCAAAAATAGGGGCTTTATAACTGATTCTGATTCTATGTTTAAAAATATGGCTTGAAGAACTTAATATTTGGAATAAATAGGTCTTAAAGAATTACATTTGGTGAAATGTGAGGCTTTGGAAAGGAAATTTGGTATAAATTGGGGCCCAGAAAGACTTATTTGGTAAAATTTGTGATTTTATTGAAAAAAGGGTTTTAAAGAATCGATATGTGCCAAAAATCTGATTTTTACCTGCTGAATGAACATGAAAAGGGGTCTTAAGGGACGCATATTCCCGTACCCC
The DNA here is from genome assembly GCA_000969725.1 of Ophiothrix spiculata. Classification (NCBI taxonomy): domain Eukaryota; kingdom Metazoa; phylum Echinodermata; class Ophiuroidea; order Amphilepidida; family Ophiotrichidae; genus Ophiothrix; species Ophiothrix spiculata. The sequence continues at coordinate 50,055 of JXSR01S007957.1, forward strand.
TTTTTAAGGCGAGAACCCCTCCCTGGGCCAGGGCCTGTTGCTCTTACACACTTGACCTTGATGCCCCAGATCTGTTTCAGATTAAGCACTGGATGGCTTTGGTGCCAAACAGATGATTGCTTGTTGGCACCAAAAGCCCTAGCGAATAGCATATTTTCAAACCATTCATCATATTATGAATCTTTTTATTTGCTAGTTGATATAATAAGTATCAGTTAATTACACATTTAAAAGCATTGTATAAAGTACTAGCATCATATTTAAACCTTAATTGTAGCAGTCATATAACTGCATCACATTCTTAGATCGCTGAACATCATTTTCTTAGCTGCCACGATGAGCTGAACAAGACTATAGAGTGTATTAACACTACTCTGAACAAGGATTGGCATGACTCACATTTCATGCATGTCTGCGCTGTGCATGGGAGCATGATAAGGATTGGACCAACAAAGTTGAGCATTTGTTGACATAATTGTTCTTGTATTATATATGCTAGTGTTATAAGGTACCGGATCTTCCAGTTTTAAGACTAAAACTTCCTAGCTATACTCTATAAATCTTGAAGTACAAGCCAAGCAGCTGATTAAAGCACATAAACCAATATGACCACATGGTGAAATAATTGAGTCTGTATTTTTCAAATCATAACAACATACCCAATCTTGATGAATATTCAGCTTAACTTGTATTCAACGTTTGTCCATGTGGTCAAAAAATAATATCAAAATCATGAAAGATTCGTGCAGAAAATATATTTATATGCAGTGGTTTGGTTTTAATCAATCCTTATCAATTATTGCTAATCTATTACACATAATACAAAAATACCAGTTCACAATGTTGTAGAATACAAGTGATATGCTATGAATCTTGTAACAGAGTCTGATTTCTTGGTTTGTACTTCAAGGTTAACAGAGTATAGAGACTCATGATCCTCCATGAGACTTGGTTTTTGTATTTGTAGCTCTGCTTTGATTTGGTCACAACATAGAAGAAGTTATTTGATAAGTCAGATATAGATACACTAAACTTTTGAGTTGAGTTTTGAGGTCAGTAATTTTTGTTGGTCATCTCAGTGCTATTTACAAGAAAGTGAAATATTATTTATGCCAAATGTATAAAGAGAAGGCCTAAAATATGAAATTGTTGTGTTGTCTTTCTAAGGGAAAAAATAAGACACCCACCAAGCTAGATTTAAAAGAAAATACAAATTTAGCCATTTGACACCAATTTGCAACCACTTCTTAATGCTCAACAAGAATGCTCACATTGCATGACTAAGTTGTCAATAGTTGAAGTCACGACTATTTGTGATAGTCATGACCATCGACTATCAATGACCACTAGTTGACCTATGATTTCTGCTACAAACGACACAACTTTTCCCCAGAAGCTTCATATAGAGATTACATTCATCTGTGCATAGTTTTTATTTAACTTATCTTAAAATGGGTTATTATATTCTGGAAGAAGTTGTTTGGTCAAACCTGGATGGTAAATTAATGTTTGGTAAATTTTTCCAGTGGCCATCAAACTTCAACAATAGTCGTCAACATAGTTGTGACCCATTTGATACCAACTAGTTGACTACTAAAAATGTGGTAGTCGCGCAATGTGTGAGAGAATGCATATATTATGTATTTTATATCTTCCTTGAGGGGAATTGAACTTTTTCTTTGGATTTCTGACTTTTC
>JXSR01S007958.1:77346-108669 GCA_000969725.1 Ophiothrix spiculata
TCGGTTCACGGAAACACATGAATCTATACGGTTTCCGCGAAAAAGGCATGACATTTTTTGTCGTATGCTGTTGATGTCATTTTGACCGTGTTCTTGTCACTAAAATCATTAAGAAAGGCTTGTGTATAATTTAGAGACTTTACTCTTTATGTACACTAAATATTATGATAATCGAACATGTCTAAGTTGGCCAAAACTCATCGTGAACTTGACGTTCCGGTCTATTGCTCATCTAAAGGGACTGTAGCCTTAAGAAGCAAAACCATCTTTCTTGCTTCCTGATCAATCAATGATCACTACTGATCACTACCACAGGCTAATTGATATTTTGTTCACAGAAGTATTGAAACGTCTGGTACTTAAGTAAGAGCTTATAATCTTAATTTTAACATTTTAGTTGCATTGAGTCAATTGTTTAATCAAAGAAATTCTGTCATGATATAAAAAGTGAAATAAACTGCGGAATCCTTTTGACTGGTATGTCATAATATAAACTCAAGAAACTTGAATTGCTGGAGCAAATAACGAGCTAAATATCTTGTCATGTAACAACAATAAAGAAACCTGTTGTAAATAAAGACAAACATTGCAGACTTAAGAAAATATTTAGTACATGGTTATTTCACAGCACTGTTTATTGATTGCAGTGAAAAAAGACAATTATTTCAATTGAAATGAACATACTAACATTTGCTTTCCTAACTCTATTTGACAGATCCATTCAATCAATTAAGCGATCACTAAAGACACTAAAGATCGCAATCTACAAATAAATATGATTAAGAGAATTCGTCATAAGTAACAAATGGGTGGAATGAAAAACTTCCGATTACGGCAAGGTTGTAGACAGGTTGTGGCATTGGAACAATTAGAATGAATTAATTTTGCAACAGGTTACTGTTATTACGAATGTTATTCATGCTTATTCATTGCTTTCCACATTTGTGAATACGAAGAGATTTAAAAATGACTGCCATTAAAGTAGCTCGAGAGTTTAGGGCCATAATGAGCATCTGCCTTTGAATAGTCTTGAAAGCGCATATACGGTACCTTATGACTTGATGGTATGTAGGGGTATATAGTTTCAAGATGCATGTCAAGCTTTCTATAAATCATTCATATGGTATAAACCTTCGTCTTCCTAGGGGGATGATCGCCGATTACACCAAAACGTAAAATAAAGCGACCCTGAGCATTTAGGTAATTGTTTTTACATCCTTTGCGGTCATTTTGATGAAACAAAAATCGGGGTGCCATTCTAAAGTAGGTCGTCAAAGTCCAAAGGTAGCCACCTCGAAATTTTTTTAATCGCCATTTAAAAAAATATCTGCATGATATGGACTTACAGGACATGTTAGAATTGTCAATTCTTTTATATATTTGCAAACAAACCGACGAAAATTGAACATTTAGAACTTTTATAACGATTTTTTTGAAAAAGTGGCAATTTTTGATTGCGGAATACTTTGTGACGTTATAATTACGTAACGCCTTGACCGATTTTCATGATCTTGGTATCAATGGAAAGACGAGATCCTACCCTATACTATAGTATCAAACAATATATGTTTCGGGGGTCCCAAGTTCAAAATCACAGGGGGGGGGGGGGTAATAACCATCCCCACCCCCCTTAGGAAGACGTGTTTCAAAAAAGGCTCAGGCAGACGAGCTTTAAGGTCTCGAATTTATGGTGTGCATGCATTAATTTTCCTTATAGGGGGATTACGTGTTATGTAGTAGCGGCCATCTTGAAGGAATTTCTGAAGTCTGTTTCAGGATGTGAAAAAATAGAAACAAACGTAATTATTGGAAGATAATCCACAAATTCGACTGTTCACTAACTTTAAAAATCTATGGTTCCAGTAAGAAACACGGGGACATTGCATTTCCATTCATCTCAAGTCAGTCGTGAATGCGGCAACCTTAATTTTAAGCTTTAGGTGAAACTACAGGCAAAGAAAAAGAACTGACGCATGAAATATATCTATTTGTGGATGTCCAGACCGCATGAGCCGTATATGCCAGAAAATTAATTTTGCGCTACAGGTGAAAATACATGTCAAGGTCAACAGAAAACGTAGGGCTTATTTATCTTTAAACGCATTCATCTCAGTTTATTTTTTTATTCTATATATAACAACCTAATTTCCTTCTAAATTTAGCGAATGATTGACAACTTACAGAGGATATTAAAATTGGCTTAGTTAAGTCGTAGGGACTAATTACTCTCAAGCAAATCATTATGAATTAAATTATGTAATGCAGGTTTTTTGTTATTCTCTTTGTTACAAGATTGTTTTTTCTTAGTCTTTTGATCATGAAGTTTTATAAAGCTTCAAAAAACATGCTTTAAAGTGATTTATTTTTTTCTTAATAATAATGATTGAGTACTTATAATTGGCTTAGTTAAGTCGTAGGGACAAAATACCCTAAGTAACAAGCAAATCATTATGAATCAAATTATGTAGGTAAAGGTTTTTTGTTATTCTATTTGTTACACAATGATTGTCGAAATATTTAATTAGTGATAAAATATGCAAATTTGGCGAATTTTGCTGTTTTTTCATTTATAGTATCGTAATAAGTAGGCCCTATGTGTATTTTAAATTCAGGGTTTTCTGTTCATGTTTGTGTGTTTTTAAACAGGGGTTTTTGATTTGTAATTGGATGATATTATAAGTGCTTCATATTAGACCTGTGCAATTCACCATTGTTGGTTAACGGGAAATCCCATGTGAGTCAATGCGGCAATAAAAAACCCAGGCGCTGTACTTAAACATGAGTAATACTTAATGTACGTGCTTAAAAGGTCAAATGAAGGGTAACAAATACTAACGATGGCAATTCTAATAAATGAAATATGATAACCAAAAAAATGAAGTCTTTAAAAATTGGATAAAATACACAAGTTATATTTCGCTTGTTCTGTCTGAAGTTTCGATAAACAAAGTAACACTTTGTTAATGTTTTTTCTATGGCCTTTTTAATGTTATTGCTTTGTTAAAGTAAAGTTTCGATTTGATATTTACATATGTGCCATCAAGTCGCATTTAGCTGCCAGAAAAAGGATTTTAAACATGAAATTTTGATTGCCCTAGTTAACATACAAAGCTATTATGGGTGTATAATTTTCAAGGAAAATATGACGTAACTTAGAATGCAATATAACAGGTGTGCTTGATGGCAATAACCCAACTAATTATAGGAAAATCTTACTGGTTTGGATTAGAGCGACTATTACAATTACCATCTTTCGTTTGAAAAGAAACTGTTTATTTTTTATAATGACTTTTTTATTCTCAACAGATTTTTTAATTTTCCCCAAGTTTAATCTTCTCAACTGTTGCTAACATGATCTGTCTATAATTGGAAGAAAAAAAAAATGAAATGAGATTAAACATTTCAAAAGTCCATCCATAAGGCTGAAAATTGATATTTGAGAAAATTATCAAGGCATGAAACTGGTCAAGCATCAATTTGAAAATGATTATGGTCGTGGTTGTTCGCCTTACGGTAGTTTTAATATATGAGACATGATAAATTACTTCCTTAATGCAAAATAATTAATTACTTACACAGATGGTATCTATATTATTGGGTGCATTTGAGCCAATAATTTGGCGGCTATTAAACCTTAAAGATGTAAGACGAGTAGGTTATGGCTATACATAATTTGTAAGGGAATTTTACCGAGGAAACACAGGTGAAAAAATCATTCCTTCTGGAAAACATCAATGCATGTATAGGACAGCGGCTATGTGATATCCATTATATACGGTATGAACAAGACCTTTTGCCTTTACTATACGATTTTTTTTTATTTTTTTTTTGGGGGGGAACACATTAAACAAGATCATATAAAGCTGCTTTAAAACTGCAAGACAAAATATGAAATAGTTTCATCCATAAGGCCAAGTAAAAAATAAAACATGTTTCTCGTCCGGGTTTTTGAAAAAAAGGAGGAAGAGGTACTTTTTATTTCTTATGTTTTATTTCAATGGCAATGCAAAATCGCCCATTAATGGCCCATTATCACCTAGTGTATCGATACCAGATGTGTTATTGGAAGAGGAGGAGGCCTTTTTTATTTTTGAGTTTTGGACATACTGGAGGGTTGATCAAAACAAAATATGCTTTATAATGCTAATTGAAATGAAGCAAATCTTTTGCATAGACTTAAACTTTTCAAACCTTTTTAACAAATAAGTTATGCAAGAAATACAAAACATAAAAAATATTTTTCAAAATCCTTAAAAACAATGCGGGAGGGGACGAGAAACATATTTATTTTTTTACTCGGCCTAATACGATCTTTCCTCTTTGGCATGTAAATCATATTAAAGTTGTCTTTTTTCCTTGTAATGGCATAAACGTTCCATATCTCTATATTAAACGTTCGAGCTCAAAATAGAACTGCTTTCTTGACTATATGCCAGACCAGTAGGTTAAATCTTTTATCATAAAGTATTATTTTTAGTAGATATAATGATGACTAACAGTCATGTTTTTAGTGCAATATACAATATATGTAATGACTCACACCGAAAAGTGGGACTTTGCGACAGAAAAGTTTTCAAGATACAGGTGAAAATAGGCAGCAAAAATAAAGAAAATAATAAGAATTTTCAGCAGATTTTCTGTTGTAATATTTGATCGCCTTGATCAATTTCAACAAGCAAGGTGTCATTTTAAATCATTTTCAAAGTCCCCCCTTTCGGTGTGAGCCATCACATATTTTTGTTTTACACATAAAATTTAACCATTAGAATTCAAATATGAAAATAACATTTGATTATGTCGTCATTGGCAAACGGTTGTATCTTTAAATGAATTTGATTATGTTTTTATAAAAGATAATTAAAATCAAGAATTATTAACTTTATATTTTTATCATGATGGGGGGCGTAAGTTATGAACTGGTCATATTTTTGGTGTCACACAAAAGCATTGGTAAAACCATGCCAATTTGTATTCAACGGATTGTAACTCTAAATAAACCCAGAAAGTTATATGTAGCTGGAAAGCTTATTTTCCGAGGATTTTAATTTTACCTAATTAAGCATTATGTTCTTGAGGGATGAGGAAAATTATACAGGGTGCAAAAAAGTGCATTTTGGTCAAACAACTTGGCACAATATGAATTTGTTTGGAAAAGGTGTATCCAGATGACACAAACATTACTTGAAGGATGCAATGATGGCCTTCAATAAACATGATAAAATAATACATTTGGTGACCAATTTCATTATGGTCAAAATAATGAGGATTGTAAAAATCTATGAAACGACTCATTATTTTTTGGGATATTTATCGGTCATACTGTTTTTCTTGTATACACTACCTAAAATTGATCACATAATTGGATTCTTCATAAAAATTCCTTTTGAAAAATGTATAACTTTTACCATCTACGTCGACTCGGTCAAAAGATATGCGGTTTTAAAGTTTTCGAGTGTAAATGCATGTTTTGTACAACTTCAACTTTATTATTTCCATATAAAACAGTACATATAAATGACAGACAAATAAAATCTTATGGAGGAGACGGCTGGAAGGCCAATAAGGCCCGTTAAATAGCCGACCCCTATATAACACAACATAAATCAAACAGTAAGGAAATAAAAAATACCAAAAAGACATACAACGATGAGCTCAAAGGACGTGGGATGGTCTAATTCAAAATAAAGTTACTCGTAAGCTTGCAATAGGTAGCGTTTAAATTGATTTCTGAAATGTTTAATCGATTTGGATTCTTTTATATTTTGGGGCAAAGAGTTCCATAAAACGGGACCGTTCGATCTAATGCATTGGTCAGAAAATGCTTTCTTGTTGTTAGTTAATTGCAAATCGTTGGTATGTCTTGTTTTGTATTTATGGATATCAGACCTTCTTTTAAAGTAGTCTTTAAATGAAACCGGTAAGTCATTGATGCTAAATCTGTATGTAAAAACTCCTAGTTCCAGAGTATACATATCATTAATGTTAAGTAGATTAGATTTGAGGAATAATGGGGCAGTATGACTTCTAAAGTGGGAGTTGGTAATTGATCTTATTGCCCATTTTTGAAGTTTTACTATTTTGTCCAGATAACTCTTACATGTTTTACCCCAAATTACAACTCCATAATTTAGGTATGGAAGTATAAGAGTACAATATAAAGTCCGTAATATACTATAAGGAATAAAATGCTTCAGTTTGTTGATGACACCAATATTTCTTGAAATAGTTTTTGATGTACAATTAATATGATTTTTCCACGTCAAATTCTCGTCTACTAAAATTCCCAAAAATTTGGTACTGGTAACTCTATCAAGCTGTGTATTGTTTAGTGAAATCTTTAAGTCGTTTTGTATTTTACTTGTCATAAAAGATGTACCTAGAATCATAAAATTTGTTTTTGAAGCATTGATGGACAATTTGTTCGCTTTGAACCAATTTGAGACTTCTTTTAATTCATTATTGACGATATTTGTTTTATTAACAATGTTTTTATCAGAGAATAAAATAGTAGTGTCATCAGCAAAAAGAATAAAATCAAGTATTTTGGAAGTATAAGTTATATCATTGACGTACAGAATAAATAGGAGGGGGCCCAATGTATAGGGAAAATTACCCACATATAAACCATTAAGATTCAACAAAATTTGGATGGTCAATATTCGATACATGCTGTAGCATTATACATATCTCATTGAAGTACCGGTATACTCAAAGTTTATGATCCCAGCATTTTTACTTTTAACAATACATGTTCTTATAAAATCATAACTTTCTTACACTTTTGCATGAAATCCCATGCGCGCCTCAACCACCCGATCAATCGGGTTGCTTTTTCAACATGTTCAAGTATAACTTCATTAATTAAAATCATGAGAAATTCACTTTTTATACATAAATAGAGTATAAATAGACGTTTCATTTGATACCAAATTTTCCCAAATACCAAAAGAAGTCTTAGCAAAAATGCATGTTTCTACCATTTTCAGGGTAATATGTAACAGATCCATGATATTTGAGGGACCTATCTGTGACGCAAGCCCGGAGTGAAACAATCCTGCCCAATTGTGGAACAAGCTTTTCCAGTAGGAAAAGGTTTGTTTTAAACGGGTAAACTTTGCAAAATGTGACCGTCCATCCCAAACCAGCCGTAAATGCAGCCTTTGATCATTTTCACTTTTTTAAACATTTGCAAAGACCATGTTATAAGGATTATGAACGTCATTTGATTTCTATAAGTCAAGTTATGGTCCATTAAAGTTTGTCAGGGAGTAAAACGTATAACTGAGATAAAAGAATTTCTTGAAATGAAACTTTGCTGGTATTTTGTAGTAAGCAAAAGGAGTGTGAATGTGTTAAGAAAAATCAATTTCGGCTAATTACGACCTTGACATGTAGCGCATTTACGGTTCATACGGGCTATCATCTAATAATTGAGACAATTTAAGAAAACCTCTTTAAGCCGTGCTCGAATATGTCGCTATAGAATTTTCCAATAATTGATTGTTTTGTTTACATATTTGAACAGGCATAGGAATAACAATTCGAAATGAAGATGATGTGATTACTGTAGCAAGATTATTTAGCGACGGTCCAGCATACAAAGCGGGCACACTGCGATCAGGTAAGCTTATCGTAAATGCTAAGGAATTTAAGGGTAATTGACAAAACTATTCAGTTACGGACTGGACTGCCTTACATGTTCGTATCATTATAATTAAGATCAGAAATGTGCTTAACGCGAAAGCCATGAAATTGAAAAATATATCGAGCCAGAATTATCTTGTAAATATGTAACAGATAAATACTCTATGTATAACCCTGCTCCATTTAGGCTTTTAGCTCAATATCTGATTTTTACAACAAATTCCTAAGTTGTTTAAACAAAACAAAACAACAATTAAAAAAACCACGATTTTAAACCGAAGTAACGAACGCCATATTTTGTCTCTTTCTCAAATCTAGCGCCATTAATATATTCATTTTTTATTTTTGGCGCTTCATGAAGGAATAAGAGTATCATTGCAACATCACAATATTTTTGAGTACTTATTTTGTCTTCTTAATAGGGGTCTACATAATAATGCAAATATCAGTTGTCTGTGAGTGCAATAGTAAAACAAACACTGAAAATATATATGTCGGATGCACCATCAGAAGATTGATGGGTGCCACATTATCAAAAGTGTAATTCCGGGGTCAGATTGAGAGAAATGGTACAGTCCAAATATTACCAATGACGTATTTTATTATTAAGATATGGGAAATATAATGTGGTATTTTTTATTTTATATCATGATATTACTCAGATTTTGTTTATGCAGTGCGTAAGTGAATAATCCTGATGCAAAACTTGCTTATTTTACAAATTTTAATGTTAGCTAACACTCTATGTTCTGTTAAATCTAGGTGATCAAATAGTTGAGGTAAATGGTCAGCAAGTTGGCGGCAAACATGCCGAATCTGTAGCAGAGATTATCAAGAATGTCCCTGACCACGTGGTGTTATACATCAAGCCATGCTCTGTTGACAGGTAAGTGTTACGCAATGTGTATGTGAGATGGTACAATATTAAGCCAATTAACCATAGATGCTAGAATCTATGAATTAACACTATAATTTGCATTTTTGGAAACCAAAATGGCTGCGAAAACACGCTAAATAGCCCAAATTAGAGTACAGGTTATGTAATTTGAACACAAAATGAAGAACAAAACAAAACATAATTAATGCCCATGAATATATTTTTGCATCAGCGTGTTTTCATATCTGTTGATTTTTATATCTCTTGATTCTTAAAAACCATTATATCTGTAGCTTAACATTTTGCTTGTTCAGTAATTTTGTATATTTGTCAATGTATTTAATTTATAGTATTTTATATGTAAATAATGTGTAATTTTGCCTCAGGGCCACGATGCATTATGTAATAAAATGAAACAATGAAAGTAAACAATACTTAAAAAACCCTTTTATGTTTTAAGTAAAATCGAGCTAGAGAGGTAAATACATGTACATCAAGGTAATGTTACTGTTGAAATTTACACATTCAAATTGGCCATCAATATAGCTCCAAACATTAATGTTTCAAATTGATCCCAAAATATGTCATTTTACGAGATTTTGGGATATTTATCGGTTAATATTAAGTTTATAACAGATATTTTCCGCACTTTTGAGAACTTTTCTCAACAAGAATATCATAGTTACATCCTATGATACCATTTGTGCCTTTTTATAGCAAATTAGTATAATATTTTGTACTCAAAAACCTAAGATGCAACAGAGATAATTTGAAAACAAAATATTCTTACAAACCTTACCTTAAGTTGTTTACATCATATTAAATTGAAGGGCAACTTTGTAGCTTGACCATGCTAATAACTTACAGGAAAGACATCCCGTCTGTCACGTTACTTGGTGTAAATATATTTTGCAAAGTTAATTTATTATGAACTAGTATAGAAAAGATTAATGAGAGAGCGCATGAAATTTTAAAAAATTGGTAATGGACTGCTTAAATGTTGCGGACACCTAATTAGAGCATATAATTAGGGCTTCCTGTAAGATCAAAACAAATATTACTTGGATTTCTAAAATCTTTCCAAACAACACATTATAATTATTTAAAGTTTGCAGAGAGGTGCTACGGTGGTAAGGTTGTTGCTAGGTATAATATCAGGCACTCTGTTAATACATAAATTATATAACTGACATGTACAGATTATTCTTATTTATGTCGATCCCGGGACGTCAATGTCATTTTTCTAATATCTATTTTCCATTTTGATTACATTAATAATAATTGTATGTTCAATGAATTGCGTGAAGAATGAATTTAAATAAGATTGTTTTGGTCAAAACATTAATAAACAGGTTATACTTAATTAACTTCAAGAGATTATCCAAGATTGCACTCAGAATTAAAAACGTATAAAAATGCGTCATTAAAGCTGTAAAAAATGTGATTGTCCTTTACTTTTACATAAGGTACATTTCTAATTTTTTGAAAACTAAACAAAACAATTGGATAGTTTTATGGAAAGAATATGTGGATTTACAAATCCTGTTTACAAAATTTCTTAATTGTTTTTAAAATTGTTATTAACATCTCTAACACTGTTACAATGGTTACAGGGGAACTAACACATCAGCTGCGGACTTTGCAATGAACAGATATATGAACAGAGGAGTGCACGATAGAATAGACGCTAGCCATCTGTCTGTAGAAGGTAAGGTTTAAATAACAATATGAAAATGAATGGGAGATCATTGATCAATTAAACATTAAGTCTTTTCAACAAAAAAAGACACGAAAAATTGAAACTTAACTGTCAATTTTGACATCAATTTTCAACATTTGCTTTTTTTTGCACCGATATGGGGAAAATACAAAACCAGAGAACATTAACAATTTCGCTCTGTGTCTATTTCAAAAGCTTGTGTTTTCAAAAATTTCCAAAGTGTGTTTAAACTTTTCTTCAGTTCATATGACTAAGATTAAGCCGTTAATCCAACAATATAAGTACGAGGTTCATGTCAACTAGGTGATGATATTTAAAATTTCAACACAGAACTTTAATTCTACGTCTTTTAGTAGGCAGTCATTTTACCAGAAGCACTGTTGCCGGTGTAAAAGTAATCAAGATCCCCCTGAAATCAAAGTCCGCCTTCCATAGACCATAACGGAATAAACCGTGACTGAAGCCAATGTTGCGTGAGAGTGTAAGACTATACTTTACTGTACAACCCGGACTTTTATTCCTATTACTTGGAACACAGTGACCTAATTCCAAATGTCATGAAATCACTAACTTTGTTACAAATTGATTTTCTACCTTTTTCATCTGGCTTACGTAATACGGTTCCTTTAAAAATCTTATAATTGTACAGTTTCAAACTTTTAAATGCTCACAACTGTAAGTTGTTTGGAATCTGTGTATCATGTTATTTATTTGAAATACTTTTTTTTTAAACGTGTGACCCATTGCAAGTACGATTATGATTATCAAACACGGCCAACACCTCAACAGATCGATATAGTATATTGATAAAAATATAAACATTGGCTAAAAATTGCTATTTTTAACTGAATAATCTGTGATACGCCCACTAAATAAGACTTGTTGAAAGAAATAGCGCTACCTTTACTTCATTATAGTAAGTGTCTGCCAGCACGTGAAAGATATTAATATGCTGGATAATAACAGGACTCTTTTACTTGGGTCACTTCCATATGTTGGTGAATAGCAACATCCGATCATAGATCCCCCTTTTTGTCGCTTACTGATACTAATTACCTCGTTTTTTTCACACACCAAACACCCAATGCCCTATAATTTCCACGTTGCACACTTATTGACCCCCATTTTCTATATTTTGCCTAGTGTATTTGTAACAAAGTTAGTGATTTGATGAAATTTGAAATTAGGTTACTGTGTTGCAAAGTACACGGACCGGCAACACTAATGCAGTGCTTCCAGTAAAAATGGCTGACTACTAAAATACATATAATGTGTTGAAACCTTATACTAACCTAACTGGTGTTATTCTGTCTGGTAGCCTTGGCTTTAAGTAGTTAAGGTATTACATTTAATAGTATTCACTCTAGTCTTTGAAGCAATTAATAACGAGGTATTCATGGGTTAAAATCAACACTCAAAGCCAAGATGTTCAGTTGGCAAAAAATAAAGAAGTTCTTACTAATTTTTCCAAAACAAGTACTCGTAATAATCGTTGTAAAATTCCACATTGTAATCTAACACAACAGTATAAAATGGCTAGGTTCATTTATATCGTATTGCATAACAATAATTCAAAATAACTAATTCGTTAAATTATACAGGGTGTCCCAATAAAAACGCAACGAACTTTGAACTTTTATTTTGAGAGAATAGAACACAATTGTGAGCAAACGTTACGATAATATTATAGAGTAGACCATTGGCTTTAACAGGATTTTTGTTTTGTTTAATTTGGATATCTGAATCAAAAGTTATTGCAAATTTTGTAAAGACCCGACAAATCTTGATGGTCTGATTTGTAAATCTGTAAAGATTCACCTCTGTTGACGTCATTGGGCACACGTAGAATGGAAATTGCTAAAAACATCATATGATTAGGAGAAGTATCCCTTGAACCCATTTCATGAAAAGAGGATCCAATTTAATGAGGATCTGCTAACATTAAGCAGGTTGCGGCGGCTGGTTTAGTCAACCTGTTACGTCCCCTTGACGGGCCAGATGAATCATAAACTAACTTGAGTTCATAAACTCAATTGTTTTCAGTTTTCGTCCGTTGTTTCGGTTAGAGACTTATTATTGGTGGACATCTTTCATTAGAATCCCTTTTTTCGACTCTTTTGGTAGAAATTGTATCCTAAACTACCCGATTGTCGCACCATAAGTGACGGATTCAAGGCATATGAGAGTATCATGAAGATTCGTACTTTAATTGAAAATTTTGACCTATTTAAGTTAAAAATGAACTTAAAATATCACTTTATGTTAGGTACAAGTCAGGTAAGATTGGTTTGGATTGATTGTGCTCAAGTTTGTTGCAGAATTCTCTTCATTTCAAGTTTGCATTTAGCTGAAGTCTAAATTATCGGACCAGAGTAGATTTAAAGGACTTTCTTAAATTCTTCATATCTCTGGACTGGAGTAGTAAAATGAAACGGGACAAAAAGCATGTTGTAGAGTAATTACTCCACTTTTGAAAAACATATATAACCATGATTTATTCTTTTGGCAACTATTTTTTAATATTTTTTATTTGCTCGTTGCATTAATATTGGGACAAGCTGTATCTTCTACTGGAGTCAATAAATAGAGCCAATTGCTAGTTGAGAGTTTGCAACCATCAAAATAGCATATTGTGTTTTACGAAAGCATGAATCCAAGTCGCTTCTTGATGAAAGACCCGTTGATTCGATACTTCTTTTGTCTATTACCAGATTACGAGTTTTCTAAACTAAGACCTTTGTTTTTAGGAGACAGTGTACTAAATTTGAACTAAGCCAACGGCAAATATTTCAATAAAGATTAATACAGAAGGAAAAAGGACCATTTATAAGATTTAAATTGAAGAACTGAAAACTGCTTAACTTGACATACATAAAATAATAAGAGATGACTTTTTTAAGATATCAAATTTCAAATTTGGCCTTGTGGCATTAGGTGAGGTATGTAAAAGGGCGGAGGCGTTACAGTTTTAGGTAAAAATCAGGAGTATTTTTACCATAATTTCAGATAGGAGTAGTCAATTGATTTGCTTTATGGACCATAACCATGACAATTTATCCGGCTATAAGTCCCCATTGTTTCATATTCAATTATTCTTTCCTTTTTGAAATAATTGCATTCAAATGGCGTTGTGTGGGGATGCGAGGATGCTATGGTTGTAGCAAGTATGTATGCATAATGCATACATACTTGCTACAACCATAGCATCCTTTACAATGCATTGACGCGACTATACGGTGCATTATAAGTATTGGCTATTACCTGTCATTGTACCTACTGAAGGGTTTTGTTTATGAACAAATGAGAAATCAGTGATTATGAAAATAAATTGTGGATGATTATGAAAAAGAAATTTTGGATGAAGTCATATAAATTGGTATTTGTAGTAATGGATTCCAATTGACATTTAAGAAATATTTGATCACACTATAGCTCAGTACAGAAGCAAATTCCTTCATCACAAGTTTGGTTTATTGAAAAGTATATAGCCCCCCTTAATATATCGAAGGGTCAGATTATTGAATTACATACAGTTATAAAGATATGATGAAATCAATTATGGTACCATTTTTGCATGAAATTCTATACTTACACCCTATATGACATTTGTTCCACCCTGTATATCCACTTTTTTTGTGGTTTGTCGACAATCCTTACAATCATAGCATTACAATGATATATAATTTACTGGGACTTTATTTAACACAGGAAAAGAATTGCTATGCGTTAAAAAGAAAGGACATGCAAATTCCATTCTACATCAGTGTGTAACGCAGATTCGTCCTACCTCATAACAACAGCCATTTATGTTCTTAAATTTTCAGTGCCAATGCGTCCAAGGTCAATGGGCGACATCTTGGATCTTGATGATGACATAGGGGCAGTACCAGTCTATTCATTGCGTGATGCTCGAAGAATGAAAGGAAGAAAGGATGCCAAGAAAAGAGGACGTCATAAGAAGGACAAGGATCAAATTAAACAGAATAGGATGTCCCTACCGATGATGTGAACACGATCACGCCTTTTGTTCATGACCTTTTCATATTCGGACTTTCACGGAAGTTATATTTTTAGAACAATGCATCTATACCTTTTTTTATTGCCATTTAGGTTACTTCTGGTGATATGTTGATGAAAATAGTTCTTCCACAGAAGTGATCATCTCTTAAGCAAGTTGATATAACGATTTCTGCTTCTTTCCTGGTAGATATTTGAGGTAGTCCTGAAGGTTATTGATTCGGCAAAAATATCTCTTGTTTACAATAAATGAACAGCAATAATGACAATTTGTTACCATATTTTTAAATACCTCATGTTATGCATGAGACGGTGGGGCCCTTATTATATTAAAGGTGCATTCATGATTTTGATGTGACAAAAACCTCACCTGTTTTCTAGCTAAATAAGAATAAGAGTACATTATGAATATATACTGAAAATTTCACTTGATTCCAACCATTGGTTTCCAACTTACAAGCTTTTCAGCATTTTGAAAATCCCCATAGGCTACTGCGTTGTAATTACTGTCGGGGCCCCGACAATAATTAGAAAATGACACATTTTCTCACTTTTCTCAAAAATGCAAGCACATATGAAAGAATGATTTGGGGATCGTAACATATACCAGTCGACGATTCATATAAGCTAAAAAACTCAATTTTGATAGAGGTGACCTTGAGGGCGAAAAGTGGATCATGAATTGCCCCTTTAAAATATATAAAGGTTTTAAATTGAAAATCGCATGACAAAATGATTGCGATCCAAATTTTTATACAAGAAATGCAATTGAAATTGAAACATTCGATAAAGCTATACAGTTTATCAATGATAAATTCTGTTTGTCGCAGCTAATCATGCTTATCGACTTGATAAACCTAGCTGTTCAACTGACACCCTTGATAAAGGTTGAAATTTAGAGTTCTGATAAACCTGATAGGTTATCTAATTTGATAATTTTAGATTATCAAATCGAAAAACCAGATTTAAAAAACCCGTGATATCGGCAAATAGGCTAATTGCGAATAACCCATAATGTAGTCTAAAAGTACCTAAGAACCTGGTACCTTTTTTCGCGATCGACAATTTTAACACATTGTGCGCACGGCCCGTTGCGCACAACATATTGAAAGTGTTGTTTGCACAAGGTAAACGTATCTTGGATACTTTTCAGAATGGATTGTTTGGCATTATATTAGTCTATTATCAAGGTTATTATAAACCTGGGCACAAATTCATGAAACCCTGCTAACGCTAGTTGGCTGCTAACGCTCTGTCTACCTGTCAAATTTTGACATGTAAACAAAGAGTTAGCAGACAACTAGAGTTAGCAGGGTTTCATGAATTTGGGCCCAGGTTCTTTGAATTGGATAATTTTGTTTATCGAATTGAAAATACAAAATTATAAAATCGAAAAACTTATATTAAAGATAGATTTATGAAAAATATCTGTTGGTACTTACGGTCCTCTAAACCTGGTTTATCAAATTCAATAAGTTTAGTATGTAAAAATCAAAATCTAGGATATCAGGTTAAAATCAATAAGGCTTATCAAATACCACTGTATCGTTCTTAAATCTAGGTTTATCACTTGGCATTGTTTGTTTGATAAACCCATATATCAACTGAAAAACCAAGATTACAGTACGTTTTTTCCTAACCGAACTTCTGTGGTGAGATAAGCAGTGGTGATGTGCATTAAATTGTGTTTATTTGCTAATCATTCAAAGTTCCCATTTTGTCAGATGCTCGGGTCGCTATGATCAAGTTTATTATGTTATCAATATAGATGTGCCATGTGCTGCTCCATGACATTTTCGAATTTCGTAGTAATTTGACAACCAAGGTTTATCAATTTTGTCAATAAATAAGGTTTATCATTCCGATATCATTGACTTAAAATCAGGTTTATCAAATCGACAAATCAAACTAATCGGCAAAAACATAGCTTATCCTAGAAGTTGTTTTTCCAGATTTTTAGATGAGTGTCTTTCCCGAGATCATTTGCACACGAGTCAAAAGGTTGTATTGTGTCAAAGCTGATCCTGGACTTTGTTATCGATATGTACACTTCAAGCTTCAGTCATTATAAGGCTAGTCCACACAATAATGTTTAGGTTATATTATTAAAATGTTAGCCTATATGCCATGCCACCAGGTGACACCTGTCTATTACATACTTCCTTTCAGGATTAATAATATTTGAAAATCTAATCATTTATCATCAGCGAATCCTAATCAAGTTAGACCCTTTAGGTAATCAAGCTTTGATCAAAATAACTCAATATTGTCAACAATGCTCCTATAAACTTACATGTAATTAGCTAAGTCGCGTATGTTTGTAAAATATCTGTTGGGATTTTTTCTTAAGAGTTCGAATCATTTTTTCTGTATCAAAGATCTTTGCTATCAGTAAGATATTAAAAGGTAAGCATTTGATACGGTATGGAGCCAGAATAGAATCGTATTTTTGTGAAAGGAAGTGTTCATACATGAGCATTATTAGCCATGTTAGGGGCGCGCCATTATATTTCCAGATGGGGGGCTGGAAGTGTTTTTGATTCACCATGTGCCTAAACTAAACGACCTAAACTTACAGCCACCTAGAAGTCAAATGACGCGTCCCTTAGTTTTCCCGCTCGTGAGCTTCTCAAGAACCGATTACAATTGCTAATGCAATCAGAGAGTGACACTATGTGGGTAAGTTGACTCTCTACTAAGGCTTAGCGTCTAAAGACATTCGCTCGCCCGAGACACATTCACTCGCGATATTCGCTACGACTATTTCTCTTAAATGGAGGGGTAATACAGTGTGTCCCAGAATAAACCTTACAATCTTTGCGTGCAATTTTCTTGAATTTAACGGATAGTTCGAAAGTATGTAAAGGTTGCATTTTATAGCCCATGAATTGAACTTTAAGATACCGTTGTTTCATTTCAATCGGTAGTGTACAACAAAAGTTATGCTATGTCAAATAATTGAATGTAAAATTTGCTGGTCCAATTTCATGAATTTGTAAGTTCCCTTTGAATGAAGCTCTATTGAGTATTGTCATTGATCTATTCACTCAACCATAACGATGTTTACTTATTTACTACGCACATGCTTTCTTTTATCTATGCTGAAAAAATGAACAAATTTGATGTAAAAATAAGACAGATATGATAAGTTTTCCAAGGTGACTCATTTTAATTCCATTCAGAAACACCCTTACTTTATGGCCAATTATCATGAAATTGGACCAGACAAAAATCCACCCAAAAGTTTGATACAACATAACTTTTGTTGTATACTACTGATTAAAATTAAACAAACGGTATCTAAAAGTTCAACTCATGGGCTATAAAATGCAACATTTACATACTTTCTGACTATCCGTTAAACCCCTGAAAATTGCACGCAAAGATTGTAAGGTTTATTCTGGGACACCCTGTATTATTTACAATGCTTGAATATTGGTTAAATCGATGTTAGCATTTAAATCGATTTTTACATCGAATTGAAAAATAGTATAAATGTCATTGGATCTTAATTTGAGCGAATAAGTCAGAGCGAATATCGCAAGAGAATGTCTCTTGGGCGAGTGAATGGCTTTGGACGGAAAACTAGTTGTGCGTAAATAAGTCACGAGTAATTACGACATGTTATATGTGAAAACAGCTAATAAAGGTGTAAGAAAGCGAAGTTTAGATTAATATCAGCTACTAAGACTAAGACGAGAAAAAATATACTTCAGTTAGAATGTAAAATACAATGAGTAACCAATGCTAATGGTTTAATACGTTTCGTTTAACGGTAGAATTAAATAACCGATCATAACCTTTTATTAAAATGTTCCAAAAAAGAAAGAAAACCAATTGTATATAGTTAATAGTAATTTTTATGTTTCTTCTTAACACTTTAAAGACATATCATATCACTAGTATCCAAAAGCATCTCAAATTGGCAAAAGTGTCTCAAATTGAAGATCATCTCATAATGTATCTCATTTTGCTTAAAAAAATAGTAAGCATTATGACATACATTAAGAGATGATTTTCAATTTGAGACACTTTTGCCAGTTGAGTGATATACTATTGGTCTAAAAATCCCACCTACGTGTACATATATTACTTACATTAGTATAGACCTTCCTTGTTGGTTCTTGATGCTTATTTTTACCAATTTTAGGAATTGTTACCCAACCTTTGTGAACCTTTCTACGTATAGTAATGTGGTGGAATGGAAGAAAATGTTGCTTGAGATTAAGAGACATGTGCTAACCAGAAACATGTTTCACATTGGCATATGTCCCTTGATCTTACTGTCCGGGTTGTGCAGCAAAGTAACATCTTCACAACCAATTTAATGGAATTTGAGAGTTTTAATCAATGAACTTATTCATCTTCTTTGTTGGCTCTAATTTGGTGAAACTATCTAACTTCAGTCAAAATTGCACCGGTATTATCTTCATTGATTTAAGTCATAGTTATGTATCTAATTTGTTAAAATTATGCCATGGTTATGCCATAGCTTTGTTTTCTTTAATATATATTAGCTTCATGCGTAAAATAACCCTCGTCTTCCTAAAATTAAATTATTAAAGAAAATCTGTTACCTGAAAATTTGTGAAAATTTAGTTAGATAGTTTTACCAAATCACGGAATTTATATAAGCACACGTTTAATATGTGAAACTTTTGTACATTATTCGTACGTTTTCCTCTATACGGTGATGTCTGACAGAGTCTTTGGCAGGCGAGATGAGTTGGTTCGATCTTTTCATGATTTTATTCAAAGTCACCACTGGGTTCAAAATCATCCCAATTTACGGTACAACCCGGACAATAAGAAAGGGTGACTAGAATTTTTTTACAACGTCACCCCTCCTTGTTTCCTTGGGCAAGAAACATTTACTGATTGCTCCGTGGTTAATGGGTAGCCGTTGTCCCCTGCTCCTCCTTCCAGGGACTGCATGCATGCAATGTACACTTGGTTATATTATATACTATATGTATTACCTTAATGTCTGAGTAGGAGATTGAATTCGGTTTGAAGGAAACTGAATCATAGACTTAATATAGAAACAGGCTGGAGATAATTGTAACAGATTGACTGACTGAATTACGGTATGAAGAATTACTATTTTTAATTCTGTAAATTGACGTGTGTTTTTTCTCAGAGAATAATAATGATTTAAAATTAACCTGATTTTAGATGAATGTTTCACATTTTGAGAAATGATCAATGTACTAAACAAAAATAAGGAAGTCATTATTTATAATATTCAAATTGAACTTTAATGACAATCATTGATTAAAATCGGAAATTCACATAATTTATGGACACTTGATTGACGAATACAAGAATAGTTCATTTTAATGGAGTGAATCTTCAACAACTAGGTAATCATCAATTCTACCTTCTTTGTAGAGAATTTTCTAAACTTACTTAATTAAACATAACTACACTGTTAGAAATAACCGTAATTTTGCGTTGCCCGTAATCTGAGTACAACCGTAAAAATAAACGTGATGCTGTATTTAAACAGTTTCTTGTATCTATATTGTAAGATTCTGTTACAATACGTCAATTTACCGTATTATTGAGAGAAAACGGTAACTTACCTGCAAAATCTGTAAAAATACGGTATTTTACTGGCAGCTGGGATTCCGGTAAAATACCGTCTTTTTAAAAAATACGGTATTCTACCGGAATGTTGCATTGTCGTAGAACTTCCAAATCCAGTTGATAGAGCCCACTCCACAACTATTATTCCTATAATACGAGTCTTGCATACGTCCGCTATGGTACATAAATCGTAAGACCGTTAGTAAAAACTGATAGCACGGGTTCAACAAGTGTATTTTACTAATTTAAATTAGTAAAGCACGCCGAAAAACAAGCTTTTGTTTTCAGTGCGGTACGTACAGTATATACATTATCTTTTATCATGTTTATGGTATTTATTTTCGCGCTAAACTCACCGAGAGCGAACAGCACAAACATAAATGTAGCAAAAAAAAATATGAAAATGAAAACTGACTCAAATACTTTGTAATTTGCAACTTTCCATGAATTTTTGTGGGGATATTTCAAATAATATATGGGAACATCAGACAGCAATGAACATACATATACAATATACATGCATAATAATAAATTCAACGGAATTTTCTTTACAATTCTTGTAGGTTTATGCGGAAGTAGTTATACTAATTCAATCATTAAACTTTAAAAGATTTGATATTGTATGGAATTGGTTAGTTCGACATTAAAGATAGGTCTCAAATCATTTGATTTTTTCTTGATATATTGTTGTACGGTAATATTTCAAATACAATGTTTGAATATTTAGAAAATCCAGTCAAATTTTGGTTCATGATAGGGAAAAATAAGATTTGACACTTTTTGAAGGCTTAAAGGGGACACATGGCTAAATAGACATTTTCTTTGGCATATAATACCATATAAAAATCGTATAAAATCCATTTATTATCGTATTGGAAAAAAATTCGGAAAGCATCACCAGATTCCATTACTCAATCCATATCAATCAATCAATCAATCATTAATTATTTCCATTAAAATAATACAATTAGGGCCAAATTATAGTTCTTTTTGAGCTACCAAATATTTTGTGTAACAAGTCTTTGTTATCTTATAATCTAATAATATAATTCCAATGCATCTTCTAATCAATAACGGATAATCGGTGTTGTAAATCACCAAACATTTTCACCAAGTACTCCCCAATGTGGTAGTATTGATTTTTCATCACCAAGCCTCCGTTATTAATAGATTATTAAATAATAAAGATTTGATGCACTAAATATTTGGTAGCTCGAAAAAAAAACTACAATTTGGCCCTAAAACATATCAAATGGAGGAATTGACCAGAAGGCCAGTAAAGTCTGATAGTAGCCTATCCCTATGTCATCAAACAAACAAACAAACAAACAAACAAACAAACAAACAAACGAAAAATCATATTACAGAAGAACATCTAACAATAAAATCATAAAATTCAAATTTACTCAACTCAGAACAAGACAAAAAAGGGACAAAAGGATGTCGAATCAAAATAAATTCAAGATTTGGTATTATTCATATTTCTTTAAGGGTTTGTTTTAATTGTTAACGAAAATGTTTCACATAATTTGATTCTTTTTGTGATTTGAATAGTGAATTTCGTAGGATTTGGCCAGGTGAACGTGTGCTACGATCAGAAAAACACTCTTTATTGTTGGTAATACTTAAATTATTTGCATATCGTGTTTGATAGTTCTGAACTTCAGACCGTTTTGAGAAGAAAAAAAATTGATAATCTACAATGCAATTTTTTTTAGTTTTTTGACCAAATATATATTTTCTTTCAATATTGTGCTCAGTGAATAGTTCTGATCATTTTAAGGTATAATATTGAAAATCTTATACATTGTAATTCACTTTGGCCATTTTGGATTTGTGTCCCCTTTAAGCAGAAAAAGGTGACAAATCAGATTTTTCCCTATTTTGAATCAAACTTAATTTTCTGAATATTCAAACATTTTATTTTAATTACTATGGAAGAACAGCCTCCCGAGCACATAATATATCGGTATACACGGTATATATCCAACAGGCTCTGAATGTCTAGATTTCTTAAAGTAACGAATAAAATAACATTAATAACATGATCATAGGGTCCCCTTAATGTCTCTAAAGATAGTCAGTGATTATGTAAATATTCTCAAGATAGCAAGGGGAATTCCGAACCCATGGAAATGCTTTACAATACACTAACGACTAGAGATAATAATATCGTATGTCAAACAAGGAAGTACTTAACAGAAATTATATCCACGTGAGATATTTAACAAAGAAGTATTTTAGTTTCTAGTTTAGTTCCTGTTAAGTAATGTATATGCCCTATTGGTTTCAAATATTAACAGTTTATTACGGTATTTTACACTACTGAACGTTGATACCAACGTTACATTAGTTGGTGAGATAATTCTCTCTTGGTCAATCTCTACTAATTGAAGCTATATTTGCTAAGACGAGACTTGAAAGTATTTTGAAATATGGCTGGGATTGTATTTGATGGAGAAGATGCTCATCGTGTGGGGCAATGGTCCTGGGCAATGCAAGGGATGCTTCAGTTTCTTGGTGTTTTCCACGGTGGGGAGATTAGACAAAAGGATTTATGTTATATGTGCAAAGAAAAGAAGCAATTGGATTCGAACCACGAACGGATTAATTCTGCTAATGAAGAGAATGATGGATGTGATGTCTGTAAGTCTTTGCAGTGGAATAGTGAAGGCCGACTTGTGGTTTATGACGAAAATGATATTGGTGAGTCCTGTAAAATAATTTTATTATCATTTTATTATTTCAAACGATGCGCTATATTTTGCTTGTCATAATTCTGTATTTGTATATTGGTATTTAAACAGCGTGACCAAAAAAACACACCACAAAACATCAATTTTGTTTTGTTATTAAGGTTATTTTTGATTATATTTCAAAAAAGACAAATGTGATTTAAACATTCATTTTAACAATACTTTAGGTTTTGCCTTTCTTTAATTTTGTAAGGAAGGTATTTTTTACCCCATTAAAATGTCTGAAAAGATTAGTAATAGGTATTGCCAATTGTTAAAATAGGAAGTAAAACGATAACATTATAATAAATCATGAATGAAGAGAAACTTGTTGATGAGGACATTGAAATGTTATTTTATCTTAGTGATAATATTAAAATGTTATTTTATCTTAGTGATAATATCTGTTTCCATTATGTTACAGTAACAGGACCAATCAATCATCGCTGTAGTCGATTTATTGCTGTCATCTTGCTTCTAACAATCATTGGTTTCATGTGCCATGACATCGCTTTCATATTTCGTATTTTATGGGGAAAAGATTCTGAAATTCTACACCTCGTTTCATACCTAACGTTTTGGATACCGCTCCTCTCAGTACCCGGATTTTGTTTGACTGCGCATGTCTACAATATAGTTAGCATGGATTCTGTATTACAATGGTCTGGTATTTTCAGGCCAACTTATATTGCTCGTCGTTTGCAGTTTTTGTCATCAAAAACGTCAAAATCTGGTAAAAGATTTCTTCCCAATTACACATTTTTGTGTCTTTGTTTATTGTGGGCTTTTTCAAATACCGGTTTGGAGTGTATAAACTACGCCGTCGTTAAATGGAAAACACCAGAATACCGCGATTTTGACAATTTTGCTCATCTGGGAGTAACAACAATTGGATTATTTATGTTTGCATGTTTTTGCTATTTATTTCATCTCTTACGCGACTCGCTTGATTGTGAGTACAATCATGTCATTGCGTTCGTCATGGATCACAAAGACAGCGTCGATTTGTGCCGATACCGAATTGTGGAGTTGTATCGAGATTATAAGATTCTTCACAAGGCTGTGCGCGCCTGGATGATTCTCATCCTCTCGTGTGCTACGTTAGGGTTAACAGTACATATCAGTTGGAACTATGCCGTTTATACGCAACTAAGGAACGACGATGACATAACGTACCATGAAAAATTCCAGAGAGCATGGACTAACATATTAATCGGATCTGAAAAGTTAATGCTGTTGTTCCTTCCACTGTTGTCGCTTGGAGGTTACAGCATTGAATGTTCTTGGAAGCAATTTTATCACGCAATTTGTATTTTTCGAGAGGAACAACATGACGAGTTTTGGAATAAACTTTCCAAGATGGTGATTGAGATGCACCCGCCATATTCCTCGGCGACAGTTACTATGATATCCTGTGTCGTTGGCTGGTTTATCGGGTTGCATGTTGGAAATCAAAACACAAACTATACTGAAATTACGCCACTTTAATTATGGTTTCTTAAACAAGCTATTGGTACATGTTATAAGTCCGTACAGCACTCGCTGTACACATCACATGTGGTGTTTTAAAGGAGCTTGGTCCAATTTTCAAAAAAAAATTAACGTCATATGAAAAATGACCACTCAAGAGGTTTAAGTTTCGAATTTCAGCTAAATCAGTCAAACCGTTTGGATTTTACAGGCAATTTTGTATTTCAGATCCTTCTATACGTTACTATGAAAAATTAATTATGGTTACCTGCATTGGAGTCAGAAGGTCACCAACAAGGAGCTATATGGAAAACTTCCAATGCTGTCAGATAAGATCAGGCAAAGGAGAATAATATTTGCCGGCCACTGTTCCAGAAGCCTAGAAGAACCGGTATCTAAACTGATCCATTGGATGCCAAATCATGGAAGGAGAACACCTGGAAGGCCAGCCCTAACATACATCGATGTCGTCAAGCAAGACACAGGAATGGAAGCACCAGACTTGAAGGTGGCCATGGAGGACAGAAAGCTATGGAGGTCCATCACAGTTTGAGCTGACAACTCGAAATAAGCAAGCAAGCACCTTAATAAGACACATTTTCATATATATCTCCAAAACGGAACATAATTCAGCCGTGAAATTTAACATGGGTCATAAGAAAAATAAGAGCAACATTCTGGTACCAAAATCTCAAAAAGTTTGAAAAAAGTTAAGGCAATCAGACCATGCTCCTTTAAGGTGGGACATTTGCGTTAGATCTCACCCACCTTATCCATTCCCGACATCAGCCTGGTAACGGTTGATTTAAGCTGATAAATACCTTTATTTGGGTATTATTCTTAGTTTAAAAGATTTATTTTTTTATCTCTAAAATATGTCAGTTTATTGGGTTATTGAAAAACGGTAACAAGATTTGATGCACAATGTACATATTTAACCCAAATCTGTTACATTCATGCCCACTTTTAACGCCAAAGCACCCTATATGGTTGCATAAGCATTTAAAAATCTTCGGCGGTGCCACTAAATTGCTATTTTGTTATGCCATTACAACAAAATCCCAACTCCAGCGATTAAAATAAAATGTCATCTACTGTTGCCATGGAAAAGCAGATAATATAACACATACTAGTATGCTGTCAAATTGTTTTAGTTAGGGACTTCCTTTGAACAAGTAATTGATTTGTTGAGCGACTGCTATAAAAAGTTTTTCAGGTTTTTTTTTCTATATAACTAAAAAAAAAAAACAGTTTTGGCGGAGTTAGGGTTTTCTTGTAAATGCGTATATGGGATTGTTTTGCTAAAGATGGGAAATGGTGATTTCAACGTATACATAAGGCTGCAATCACATAGAACTATTGTATTCGGGTATACGGTGCAAGATTTTACTTGGGCACGCGTATAGATTCAATCGAACAAGCTACCGGGTCATATAAGAGGGCACTATTCGAAAAAAACCACCGTATAGCTCGCCGTACATACATTATATAAGATATAGCCATCGAATAGCGTATAGTGAATACAGCATTTTACACCTCATCGATCGGCAATTACTGGGAGGCCTTTACTCACGACGATTTGAAATCCCAATATATCTATTGATCTTATTCAACAGTTTATAGATAGGCGAGGTCACGCCAATTATATAGCACCAACACATCAGAGCACATGTACTCAACATGTATACTTGAACACTCAACGGTAGAACCCATAAAAAAATGACCAACAATTATGTTGTATACAGGACTTTTACAGCTTGAATTAGAAAAACCATTGTTTTCAACCTATTTAGCTGGTTATTAATGTTATCTACAGACTATTACCTAACTTATAAGCAGATCAAATCCCGAATTAAAAGACTAGAAAAGGCAAATTAAAGTGGATTGTCGTACATTTTTTACTAGACATCTGTGGTATTTTGGGCATGGTGTAAAACGCCAGTCAAACGCCTCTAAAAATCATTATTTTCAGCATATTCGATCACGTTAATTTACATTTTTTCTGCTTATAATATTTTTCATCGTCTCAAAATGATTATTTGACTAAGTTTATAAAGCATTGACTGAAAGTTTTCCTAATCTTGTAAAAATAAATGTATCATTGTTTTTTCTATGGGTTTGCATTGCACATTTAGAGTACGGTAATGATGACATCATAATAGGGGCGCGGCAGAGGTGTAACCAATCACATGGCTAACAGTCATTATAATTAGATCAATATCGACGGGGTAATTGAAACTGTTTTGTTGCTATTGGAACAATGCGCTTCAAATGGTTGTGTACTCTAGGCAACCAAAATTAGTCTAATTAAGCGCGCAATTTTGAATTGAAGTCATGCATGCCTGTCAAAGACTAATAGCGGTTTCAACAATAAATAACGCAGTATTGGTCAGTAGAGTATAGTAGAAGTAAAACACCCGATTTTCTTTGTTAAAACCTCCATAAGGATGTGAAATATTCCAGTGTAGCAGGAATGGAAGTCCCCCGTTCTTATTGTCCGGGTTTTAAAGTAACGTATAGGCTAACATTTCTGACGCAACATTAGTTCCACGCTTTATTTCAATATGGTCTTTCATTTCAGAATTACGATTACTTTTATACCTGCTTATTGGATACATGACTTGGCTAGTCCGATTGGTCTATTGACCTATTGCACGGTTTCGCCATTTTGGGGAGAGACTTGACCTGGCTTGCGAGATGAATGGGAACCACTGAGCTATATGATGGGAACTTACATAATATTAGATTAACAGTTCGATTCCTCTTTCAAAAACCACTGACCTTGCATGAAGTGAATACATCGTAATGTAACATACTAGTTTAATTGGCTGTCAGATCGAGGCTCTACCCGCAAATGGTGGACCGTGCAAGTAGTGAATAGTCTTTCCTCTGACCTATACCATAAGACATTTGTTATGATAATCACAACATAATTGATTTATTCTAATCTTTTCACAACAATACAAATCTTTTTGTACAATATAAACCAGTATAAAATATTCTCAATAGATACACATATATTTTTGTATATACAATCTACAGAGCATGTCCCTAAAATATTCCAAGCTGAAAAGCGCCCTCTTAGGCAATTAGGAAATACCGAATGCAGATATCATGTATATAATATACCATGTACATATATGTCAAATTTACATTCCTAGCTTTAAATAACGTACATTGTTCTTTTCAAGCTGTTCTCTTCCATTTGCTTATTTTAATCTCGAAACAATTAAATATTTACCTGCAAAGGGTTAAAAATCTCACGTAATATAATTGGCACCCGGAATTATCTTCTGTTTTCCTCAATCCATCCAACTCTCTCATGGAGGATCAAGCACTCTGCAAAATCACGATCCATGTTTTTGTGTTTTTCCCCAATTACCAAAGACGGCGATTTTAAATTTTCAACATATTTTAAAGATCGTTATATTGAAATAAATATAATATATATGTTTATATTCTACACGCAGGTTAACTAAAATGAGATGTGCAGATAATAAATTTATTTTTGTTGTGCAACAAAATAAACCTTGCGCAATTAAAAGTTCGGCAAACTTGATTAACAGGTTATAAATCCAAGACTGATCACTCTTCACCTAAAAGTTGACATAAGAAATAATGACAGTCTTAAGATATGGTCAAAATACTTTATAAAAATTATGAACGGCTACGAAAAGTGTTATTACGAATATTTGGCAATTTTAAACAATCTTTAAACTTCGATTGTTTGCAAAACTGCGTCCATTAGAAATTCGTAAGAAATGGTTAAAATATCATCAGTACGCAGTACGTGAATTCGTAACCGGTCGTTCGAACGCCGTACGGGCAATTTGCGACCACATATTTTGTTAAAAGATCATATCAAATGTGTCATCGAAATAGTTATACTACAATTTTACACCAGACGTTACAAAATTTAGACCCGTTTTCAACAAATGGCGCACATGGATTATTATTGTTTCATGTTTCATTCTGTGAAACAGGAAGTGGTGTTTTATAACGACTAAAATTATGGTAATGGTTTTGATGACCCATCATTTGGTGTTCTCAAAGATTATCATTGACTAATAAATGTCAGTATTGTAGGTATAAGGGCCTGACTATACTCGGCCTCTATACATTTTCGCTACCAAGTATTTGAAGTGATATGAACTCCAATTAAAATAACTTTAACACCGAGTTAAGCACAGATTAAATATGGTTAAATTGCACATGTGTTGAATTTAATCAAGGTTTAGTCATTTAACCAGCATCAAATGTTTGTTTCTTTTCATTCGATAATATAAGATTTATTCGGAGACGTCACGACCAAATATTTGGTAGCAAAAGCTTTGTGTGAAGGACGAGTATAGTCAGGCCCTTAGATGATCAAACTAATGATTGCAAAGCGATCATGTGAATTATATCAGGATTCAGATATTTAGCATAAGTAATTTGTCAAGTTAATATAGAAGTAATTTGTAGATATCCAAAGCAGTATATACAGTATATTACATGAAGCCGAATCAGATTGTAGCAATAACGATAATGATAAAGATATAACTACACACGCTATCAAACGGTAGTGGTGTACACCAGAGTGTAGAGGCCCATGTTTAAAAATGTTAGACCGCATGTTACCCATTTTGGACTAATCAACGACGTTAGATCATGCTTTACGTGAACATTTTAGAAAACGAAGGGTCTTTACTACTCATAATAGTTACACAATCTCTCTTATATGCTATTATATGAACATTTGAAGTATATCCAGTTCAATTGTTGAATTAATCATTAGAACAGTTTTAGTCTAACAACTATAGGTTTTCCCGGACGATTTCAGCAAATATGCACATCAATTTGTAATGGATGCATTCAATTTCGTGCGAAATCGAATGAACATTCACAATTCCCATTTCAATTTAGCAATTAACCATTCCGTTTCCAAATCCCAACTTTCCAACGATAAAAATCAGTCTACGATTTCGCGAATGTGCATTTAATTAAATGTAGTGAAAGATCATTTTCGCGCGAATTCGAATGCACATCCCCAATCAACTTTTCCTTTTCATTTATAATTTATCTATTTCGCAAAATGAACAGCCGATTGCGCGTGTATATTAACCCTCGTCCACCTAACGTATTTTCTACTACGTCGTCACCTAAGGGGGGGACCTAAGGGGTGTGGTGAAAATGAAATTGACGTGCCAAAAGTGTGGTTGTTTTATACCATAGTATAGGGTAGAGTCTCCTCTTTCTATTGATACCAAAGTCATGAAAATCGGTCAAGGCGTTACGTAATTATGACGTCATAAAGTACTTTGGTCGGAAAATGTTGCCGAAATATGATTTTCGGCGAAAATTGAAAAAAATCAAAAACTCGCTATAAAAGTTCTAAATATCGAATTTTCATCGGGTTTTTTGCTAATGAATAAAGAAAATGGTAGTTCTAACATGTTCTGCA
This sequence comes from Ophiothrix spiculata, assembly GCA_000969725.1. NCBI lineage: Eukaryota > Metazoa > Echinodermata > Ophiuroidea > Amphilepidida > Ophiotrichidae > Ophiothrix > Ophiothrix spiculata. The sequence continues at coordinate 106,842 of JXSR01S007958.1, forward strand.
GATATTTTTCAAAATGGCGACTTTTTATATAGGGGGTGGTTACCAACCTCCCCCCCTTCCCCCCCTCTACCCATGGACTTTGACGGCTTACCCTACCCCAACCTAAGGTGGTACCCCTGACAAAATGACCGCAAAGGATGTAAAAACAATTACTTCAATGCCCGGGGTCACTTTGTTATGCGTTTTGGAGCAATCGGCGACGATCCGTCAGGAGGGGGGGGGGGGGTGGTGGTAACCACCCCCTTATGTGGACGGGGGTTAAGGTTTGCTCAAGCATGGCAATTCATTGACTTTTTAACAAAATGATTAATTTTGTACAGCCATAGCTATATACGGTCTCTTTGCGAAATTCAATTCAGTATTAGTAGATTTGAATCATGACAAATGAAAAAGAATATTCAATTTGGTTCGTATCATAATGACGAGGAGATTCGCTCCGAAATAGAGTGCACATTCCTAATAATTGGTCACGCATTTCGTCAAACAGAGTGCTTAATCACGTATTTGTAATCGGTTAAATGAATCACTATGTGCATTAATGTTTTCGACTTTTGATAAATTAAATCGAATGCAAGGTTATCGAAATTGAAAGTTGGATATCACGTCGTTTTAAAAATCAGCGCGAAATTGAATGGTTGTTTTACCAATTGATGCGCATATTTGCTGAAATCGTACGGGAAAACATATATTAACTCACATAAGGTGAATTTTAAAGTAGATTGTAATATTACACTATATTTGGGACAATTAATTTTTTCTTCTTCTTGGAGCTTTGAAATCAAAAGCTCTGAACATTGCACAATCAGCATGTTCGGTTTTTTATCTTTGGCCACTCTAGTCTATTCACACACGCAAAAGGCACTTCATCAAATTATATTTGATAACAGCAGTTTTAAATACCAGTGTTTTTGATGTTTGTCAATGTGTGTACATCAGTAGTTGTGTTCCAAATAAGTCAATCATTCAGTAAAATTAGTTTAGTTTAACCTTACAGGTATAGAAAATATACAGTTCTCCATTGCAAGAAGGTTCGAGCGAAAATAGTTGCATATTGAATTAACGTTAAACATTATCACTCAACATGCTCAATATTTATGGGCTCATTTCCGCCAGATTTTCTTGCAGTATATTTGATAATTTTCTTCATCATGCCAAGACTTTTGCACATGGATTAGAAATGATATGTAAACACAAATCGTTCAAGGTAACTGTAGATAATAACATAAATATTATATTACGCACAAATAGCTAATATGTACATTTTGTTTTTATAGTAGTACATTCAGAGCCCCTTAATTACATTGCTCGACATTGTATTAATCTAGATCGGTTCTCGCATGTATATAGCTGGTCTTAAAGATTGTAGTGGTCATTTTGTGACAATGACAGTCTAATGGACGGAATCGAGTCATTGGTCTGGCAGTGAGGTTAAACACTATAATGATTATTTGAAAAGCGAAAGAAATGTTTATATGCTTCGATAATAAATTGTATCACCGACCGAATACTAAAACTTTCTGTAAACATTTTGTATTGACGACTTGGTCTTTGCTAGAGTTATGATTACATCTATTATGTACATTAGTAGGAAAAAAAAACAGTCTTGTCTTAATGCATTTTGCGCCTTAATGTATCTATGAATACGTTTGTACTTATGAATGCAGTACTACACTCTTAGAAAGGAAGGATCAAATATGAGACAAAAAGGATCAATTTTGATCCATTTTAGGTATCAGATATGAGCTTACCCTTTAAGGATCAAAGTGATCCAAAAATAAGGATCACAATTCTTGATCCGAAAAAAGGATCAAATATTTCTTATAAAAAA
>JXSR01S007961.1:16180-32420 GCA_000969725.1 Ophiothrix spiculata
AATACCTGTAATAGTACAATGCTTCAATTCAAGAACCAACAATTTAAATCACCTCACATAGGGTCATTTCATATTACATGTATATGTAACTTGGAGGTAGATTACATGGGATGTCTCAAAATATATTTAGAATTGAGAAATTGACTTGTATATACAGACAGTCACAAACACATGAAATAAATTAATAAGGAATTTTGGCCATCCATTTTGAGATAATAGATGACAGTGCGTTCAGCGTGACACGCAGTGGAGCCGCGCGTTCAAAATCAACGTCGCGATGCAGGTATACGCACACATCCAGCGCGAACAGCTTTACTGGGTTTGGAATATTTCATGTTTGAATAGGGGTGTACGTTTTTCCGATGATAATATTTTTAGTTTTTGGCAATAATTTACATCGTTTATGGTTTATAAATGACTCAAATTTGTGACTAAGAATGAGAATAAAAGATGGCGATTTATTGTTTTACCTGTCATCTATCGTCTCATAATGGACGGGCGTACATTATTTTTTTCGTAATGGGCACCCCCTGCGGGGGCACCCATTACTCAAAATAATGTACGCCAATCCATTATGAGACGATAGATGACAGGCAAAACAATAAATCTTATCTTTTATTCTCTAATTCAAGTTGCAATAGTTCATTATTTTGTCTAGAAAATACTCATCGATCATGTGACTATGTTTCTTACAGCTGCTATTTTTTCACACATCTCATCTGGAATGCTTTCTTAGGTTTTTGACAATTCTTACATCTGAGATGATTTAATAATAGGATGTCCTAGGTTTATTTCCTGGCAGAAACCTTGGATATTTTAAAGTTTTACACCCCCATGAGGGAAATAATACTAATTTGTACATGGGAAAACAATCAATAAACTAAACCCCAATCAAGACCTAACATCTTAATGCATCTTTAAAACATTGGAAGATCGAACCCATCTTTCACTTGCAATTACCCCTTAATCCATCCCTTCAAACGACATGAAGGATCTGGATTTTACCAACTTAAGATGTGTTGTTTGCTACCAAAGGTTTTTTAGTCTTTGTGAGATCAAATCTAGCTACGAGCTAAACTCTTCATCGCAACAAAGCATCGTAATTGTTTTGTGAAATTAACCCCTGCCCTGGCTTTGAACTCGGAACCTCCTAACCCCGTTAGCTTATCATGCCCTAGGTTCTATTCCTAGTCCAGACCTAGGGATTTTTTAAAAAATTTCAGCTCCCATGAGGGAGAGAAAGAATGCACATGGGAGGGAATTTGAAATCATCATCAGACGATAACTATCAGGGATACAAGTCTTTGAAGCCAAAAATTCCTGAAATCTCTTTTTCTTGGAAAGGACACTTTTCCTACTCTTTTATACAGGGCAAAATTTCCTGAAAACAAGATATTTTCAGTAAAATTATCTGAATTCAGGACATTTCCTGAAAACTTACATCCCTGAACTGTGCACCATCATTTTGGAAATGTAATTGGCATTGATAAAGCTAAATCCCTAATAAATGTGGGCAATTTTATTCAGTCAAATTTTGTCATAATCCAGACTCCTTAAAAACAGTGTACATGCACCAACCAGTTATTGAACCAGAATGTGGCTATTTTCCCACAATCCTCCTTGATGATAGGTTAGTACCAAGATGTCTTCCTCAATTATCAACAAGTGAGGAATACTCACACCATGTTCAAATCATGTGTAATTAAATTACATACATTTCTTTAAAAATAAAAAAATCTTCACCATAGTGATGAATCTTAAATCCATGGTCCACATACAAAATCTAAGTCCCTTCTTTGAAAGACAATTCTACTACATTAACATGGATTTTTAATAAATACAATTTAAAAAAGTGAACAAAATGGGTTGCTAGACGAGTCTTGAGAAGTCAATAACAATTTCCAATTCTACATATATTTTATACATTATCTGAGATGACTTTATTACACATTATTTATTTACATGTTTAATATTTTATCAATGTCATTTGCTTTCTTTTAACTTTCGTTCACACTTCTTAGTCTTTCACGTATTATTGAAGTCATTAAATTTCCTACAAATCAAGTCTTTATGGTGCACATAACTATAAAGAGTATCGGACAATGCAATGACAAAAATAAACTGCGCGTTGATTGGTAGTGCGAGTTAATCTTTTTCAAAAACATCAGACATGACACGCTCGTTTTCCATACGCATCTGGTGTCATTTAGAATGTTTATGATTATAGGAAATTTAATGATTTCAAAAATAGCATGGTCTGTTTGATTCCATCTGAATATTTCAAATATCTTATTACAAAATAATAATACACTATCATTGCATAACTGTTAACCTCTTGCACTCTCAGTCACTTATTAGGAAAGCATTGAACCAGTGTTAAATAATGATCTTACTCTCACCCCCACAAACTATGGTCTACCTTCCAGGCTGTAACAGAATAAAGCATGGAAACTCAAGTTGCATGAAGGGCAGAGGTGGTGCTAGGCCAGAAACCTTGGGGGAGTCCCATATGACTTTTGGTATGCAAAATATACAAACAAATTCAAAATTTGGCAAGTCTGGGACAGGCTATCTATGGTGAGTTAGCGCAATACAATCCCGTTGCCATCTGATGAGTGACAGTAGTACGTTCAGGGGTAACTTGTAGCTCCAGCCTTTTCTTGATAAAAATCAGATATTTTATTTAAGATTTTAACCTTAATGGTTGAAATGTATTGCCAATGTTGCAATTCTCTCTTAAGAACCAAAAATGGAAAATTTAGAACATGTCGCAAATAATCACTCAATGTACTAGGACTTGGTAACATTGACATTTCTGTGTGGTTCCAGGCAAGTTCAATCTACATGTTTAATTAATGAGTGACCAGATGTCCAAGTCTCTGCACTTTTTTTGAAAATCACACATTTTGACCATAAGGCCTATTAGACCATCATGTTGTAAGCCCTCTAAGCTCATGACGGGAAAATCTTGCATATGATGCAGCATAAAATGCCTAATCACTTCGGCATGTACTAAAATCATAATCATGAAGACATACTCACTGCATGTGTACATCCTACATGCATTGCATGCCATCAATTTAGCACCCGTAATCCTAGAAATGTCTACCATTAAGTTTCATCATTTTAAAAACATGGAATTGTTAAGTGGCAAGCACATAAAATTATGTCCTATTTGGTCCAAAAAATAAGAAAAATAATAAAAGACTCTTGCTGATTCTAGAATAATACAATTTCTTCAAAAACTTGCAATAACAATTCTGCTGGAAAAAGTTTTTTTCCATATTGAAGTGCCACAATGCTATCTAGTAAAATTCAGTGTGTTCCAGCAGCGTTCGAATTCGACGGTATAGCAGCGCTAAATGCTAATCAATATCCACAAATTGCAATACAAGTATCCTAAATGCATCGCTTTAAGTGCTATGCAATACTTACAACCTGTTTCAGTGTTTCAAAAAACTCAATACAAGCATATATTTCCTCGTCAACATGCATCAAACAATCACTAAAACAAAATTAAATAATAATAAAAAAAATACAAAAACCATCACACCGAGTGACGACATTTCATAAAATCCCCTTTTATCTCTCAGCGCAATCATGTTCATAAGCAGAGTAGATCGTTTCGCAGAATTAGGCGGTATGTTTATTGGCGTTACTCCCCTGATTTATGTATCAGAATGGCTACATTGACTGTATTATCAATGCACAAACTCATACCACGTGCTCTGAGTGCGGGGAGTCATGCCGTCTTGTATTGAATTGCCAACGATATATTTTGGAATCTTCCAATACTTTTTGGGGGTGAGATAATATCAAAATAAACGTGGTACGAAATTAATTATGATGCAAGTATTTTCTTGTATAATGTGTTACTACATTTTTTGTATCATAACTGTAATTTTACACCTTTTTAAAGATTTTATATATTCTTGGACTGCTTATGGGTTTTCTTTCGTCTCATCATTATTATTTTCAATGCGCATTCGTAACTTGTACTTTATGTTACCCCTTTCTTCAAATGATACGAACTCGGCCTTGTCCTTGCGAAGAGCACGCACGTGCAAGCTTGCGGCAGGAAAAATGGAGGTCACGGTCAAACGGTGGAAAAGCGAGTTGGATGTAAATGGTGAATGGATGGAGTATGAGGTGGGGGATGATGGTAAAGTTAAGAAGATAATGTGCCGGTTGTGTAAGAAACATGAGAATAAACTACGATGGAGAAGAAATTTTAACAAGGCTTTCATATCTGGAGCAACGGCAATCAAGAAAGACAATGTCCAAAAACACGTACTGTCAACAATGCACATGACAGCTATACAACTTGAAAAAAAGTCTGTGCCTCTGAAAGACATTTACAATGAAACACCGCTAGGAAGAAGCATTAAGAAAACAGCGGCAGAGGAGTTCGATAAAGTGGAGAAACTGATTGATATCTCCTATTTACTTGCCAAGAAAGAAAAGCCATTTGATTTCTTCCCAGATGTGGTCGACTTAGAGAAAAAAACATGGTGTGAAACTGGGTTATAAGTACATTAACGACAAGTATGCGGCCATTTTTACAGATTGCATTGCTGAGGTAAATTAATTAAGTTATCAATAAATTAATTTATTTATCATTTAATATGGTTAGTTTGGGGTTTGGCACGACCGCAAATTGGTAAGTTTAGGGCCTAGTTCACAGCGGCGTTGTGCACTGAATTTCATATTTGAGATTTATGAGCAAGAAAAAAAAATATAAGGGCCTACTTTTCAAACAACGTCCATCCTACTTTTCAAGATAAATTAAAAAGGCATATCTTTTTAAAATTGATAGCTAAATAGTGGGACACGAGTCAACAACATGTGGCTTGCCCCGCGATAGCAAATCATGACCGATAATCACACATGCGCGATGATTCATTGAAACTTTTATGAATGGGCTATACAATTGTAATTACGCCCATTATATCTGTATTAAACTAACTTGACAATAATAATTTCAGTTTGTGTAGAATGCAGTAAAAACTGTCATCCACCCCGTCCCTGAAGCCATTTAAATAACTGGATTTGAACATTTGCTATGCATACATAAAATTTGCATAGCAAAATGCTTAGCAAAATGCAACGCATTTTTAAGTTTTGTGGAGCAAAATAACTGCTATGCAAAATTTCAAACTGCTATGCAAAGATATATTTTGCATAGCACATGTTGCAATGCAAAAAAATGAACTGAATTCGTTCCCTGTGTTCCAGTATTGTTGTGTTCCACCCCATACTTCATCCCATATACCTTACATGTTTTATGTTGTGACTGTACTTGCACTCAAAATTTTCTTGACAAACATGAAATTAGTTCCATAATTTCAAGCGAGTAAAAGCAATTGAAACTCATTCATCTAAGTCTCAAAGTTAACAGGAAAAATTCTTTTCTCCTAACCTACCAAATGCAAAAAGCATAATCCCTCCATACACATTGTAAAATGTATCCATAAACTACAAGGGGACTGGCAATACATGCAGGAGGGAATCAATTTATGTGACAAGACTATGGGAGAGCTTGAGCTTCTGATATTCTGACTGGTGCCCTTTTAAGCTGGTTTCAGAGTGTCTGTTGTGATGGTAGCACGATCAACATTAATTAATAATAATAATAAAGGGTGCTTTTAGGGCGCAAAATCTTCCGAAGAACTCAGAGCGCCAAACAAAACAAGAACACAACACTAACATTCAGGGAAAGCAAGACAGAACAGGTGGGTTTTGAGATGACCTTTAAAAACAGGAAGTGTTGGAATACTGTGAATTCTGTTTGGAAGCGAGTTTATACAGAAGACGCAGCATAGTGGAACGAACGTTCAACGGCAGTTTTTAGGTTTTAATGGAGTTTTAACCCATGGAACTTTGAGGAGTTTTTCAGCTGATTATCTGAGGGTACAAGAGGGTTAATATGTACCGAGGACAGAAGATAGGTATTGAGGTAATTCAGCAAACACAACAAACCAATATGTCGATTACCTAGTTGTGATGGTCGCAATGACACGTCGTTTGGAGTAAGAATAAATTCAACATTTCACACGACAGCTCAATCGCGGCAATATGCAAATGTGTCTTTCTGCATTACGACAGCTCAAAACTGCAAATTTGTCGTCATCTGCCACGACTACAAACTACAAACACCACAGCTACTATGAAACCGTCTTTAGAGCTCAAACATAATTCATGACAGTGAAGTAAAACAACCATAGGCAAATTAATTTCAAAGGCCGCTAATGCAAACTTGAAATATATTGGTAAAAAATATTAAAAGTTGGAGATGAGAAATGTTTGAAAACCTTGTATCTGAAAACCATGCCACTGTCACAAGCATACAATAGATAGATAATTGGTAGTATAAAATTGTTCAAAACAGTCTACAATGTCAAGATTAATATTATTTACCTGAAATTTAATAGGGGATCACAATTATAGCTATGGTCACAAAACTTTGTACAAATGGCTACGAAAAGCATAGTAACAATTTTGTGACTATTTTGTACAAACTTTTAATGTCTGTTGCTTTACAAATCTACTTTCAATAATCATCAGATATTCATAAAATGGTTTACAAAATGTATGAATTCCTAAACCATTCTTAAGGACATCGTACGGCAATTGAGACCATAGCTTAACAGAGGTCCGGATTTCCTAAAAAAGCCGTAAAACATTTTGACCTATGCTAAGTAAGCCAGGCTAAACAATATTCAGAAGTGAAATATTACCATTGCACTTGTATACTAGATATATAAAGAAATGAAATGCAAATTGGTACATAATTCAAGGGAGAACTGCATCCTCTAAACATGTTTCTTGTTTCTAAAATATATAGTTCAGGTATTATTGTCAATTTATGAAAAGTTGGTGTAAAAAGGTATACATTTCTCTTCCGTAAAGTTGTACAGCGTATTTGAACGGAATTCACCAAACAGCCAACCAACTAACCAAGCCAGTCGATATTTATGCGACACCTTATCTCCAGCACCGGGGGTAGAATTGGGATATAATCTACATGCAGGCTGTCTTACCACAGGTGGGTTTCTCTAATTTCACCTATAATCTGGCCTGCCTTTTGTAGAGCCTGCAAAAGAAGAGGAAAAAACAAGGCAATGTGATGAATAACAAATAATGATATGAAAATTATACATTAGTAAATGGCAGAAACATACTGCTGGTTTTAGACTAGACACGCTATTATAGCTGTCTCAAACATGTCAAACTTTTAAGTAACTCTACGTACAACAGCTGACTGACAACCTCAAATCATACAATGAAATTACATCAATTTACACTCATAACCAGTGTTCCTGCCAAGGCCGTATAGCACGCTATTGGCGCAGGAGCTAGGAAAACTGGCGCAAGAGGTTTTTGAAAATGTGTGAGAAAGATGCTTCGTCTTGCCTATTTAACCATTTTTCAACCTAAATTCGTGATTTTTGTGCAAACACCTCGGCAACTTTGGTCTTGGCAAAAGCTTAAAATTCTTAGCGGGACTACTGGTCATAAGTTGAAATTTGAAAAGCCAATCCAAATACAAATTTTCAATAAAAAGGAACCATCAATACATGAAAGCTCCCAAATTTTGAGTCAAATCTATTCAAAAATAGCATGTTTTGCCCAAATTTACGCTATTTTGGCACAAATTTTCCAAAGATTTGTGTGAAGATGTGCTTTAATTTGCACAAAGTTTGGAAAAATTTTGCAAAGAAAACCCATCAAAATACCACACTTTGTGAAGAAAAGGACCGATTGAAATACCAGAGATAGCCTGATTTTGCTAACTGAATTTGCGACACGTCCTCATAACCCCTTTTGTACTAAGTATCCCCCTGGACTTACGACAACTACTGCACTATTCAGAAAGGAGCTGATAGCCTCTAAACCTATGTTCCTGCTAAGGCCGTATGGCGCGCCACTTGCACAGGGGCCAAGAAAATTGGTGCAACACATCTCTAAAGATATATGAAAAAGAGAATTCTTCTTGCTTTATATAAGGCAATTTTCAGCCTCAACTCGTAATTTTGGTGTAAGCACCTCTTCAACTTTGTCAAAACCGGTTGAATTTGCACAAGCTCGAAAACCTTAATGGGAAAACTGCTCTAAATTGAGCCCAATGGTTAAACATGGGCAGTACAGGAAGTGTGGGACCCCCTTTTCATAATTGTTTTTGCTACTTACCTCTAACATTTCTTGTGCCTCTGATCTCCTCTGTGATATGTGCTCAGATTCTGACAGGAGAGCTTTGATTGCTTCTTGTTTATACAGTGCACCTACTAATTCACTCTGCAAATTGTCTCGTACAAAATTGACTAAGAAATGCATGATTGCCTTGGGTACGCTGTCTTGGATGTTTTTGCGGACTATGAGGAAGTAACTCTGGATTAAGCGTTCTGCAAAAGATGGAGATAAATCAAAGATGTAGGATTAATTGGAGATTACTATCTATAGCACACTTTATCAATAGTGTAATGGTTTCTGCTTACTTTATCAAAAGTGTAGTTCAACAGTTCATGGGATTTACATGTGGTGCATTAAGGTAATTGGGCATTGGTGATAAGAAGTTTGAAACTTCTGGTAAGTCAAAGTAAAACATGCGCCCCTTTTGAAATTTTGCTCAATTGTGTTTTTGGATATAGCACATAATACACTATCTTAAATATGCTGGTTCTTCTCTTACCTAAAAGAATCTGAAATTCACAGAAAAAAACTTAGAAATGTGTTGGATTTTGCCCAACTGCCTGCTCGTATGATGGGATTTTTTAAGTAATTTGTTGAATAATCACCTCATCACAACTATGCCAGTCCCTCTTTTTTTCTTGGATATTATCACTGGCTCCTCTGTTGGCATCCTTTGTCTGCTTTTTAGTTGTTATGATGTATCTTTTTGTATTTTCATTGTTATCACAATATGGGTTTAGGGCTGCCCTGTTATATGCGACACGCCACATAGAAAGGTAGTTTGCCGCTAAGTGTACTTAGAGATACAATTAAACTTGCAAAATGAAATAAGACTTTTGTTCTTAAAACGACATCTCATTTTACAGCATAATCAATAATCTTTCAATTAATACACACATTTTACATAGGACTGTGTTCTCGTTTACATTCGTACACGAACGGAACTGCCGTAAACGTTTACAAGCTGTTTCAAACGGTTAACCGTTACATGTGTTCAACCAACCATTCTCTTGGATTTTGTGTGAATTTTCACCAAATATCATCTATTATTAATATTTTCATGTGCATCACCTTTAATTGAAACAATCCATGAGTGGCAAGATTACTATTTTTAAGAAAGTAATTAGTATTTTTTTTTATTTAAACGGTGGTTAACTTTCATTTTTATCAGGCTCAAATCACGATCACCGCAACGTGCCAAATTGAGGATCACAGGTTGTCCGGATCTTAACTATTAAATAAGCTGCCATAGCCCCCTCTATGTTCACAGATGCAAAATGTAAACAAATCCACTAGAAATATCTCAGAAATAACCTCTGAAATATCACATAAATTCTCAGATTCTGAGCAATTGAGGTAAAAATCAGTTACAGAGGAATTATAAATTATCTTTTGTGAACACTAAAATGTACTATTTTGATCATAAAATGATTGAAATTTGGCCATGAAAATAGCCATGTTTTAAGCTTATCCATCACATAATGATGTACGGAGTCACTGACCGGCTGTCAGCAGTACTCTTGTGTGAATTTGGCCGGGCGGAGAATTTGTATGATTTTATACGTTTAAACGGTTACACGACCGAATAAAACACTGTGTAAACGGTTTTGTTATTAACCATGAACTCCCAACGTTAATCTAAATCATATAAAGATTACTGAAGTATTGTAGCAGATTATCACTTTTATGTCACACATTAGGTGATTCAATAAAGAAACATTTCCAGTAAATATATATTGAAAGAATTCTTATTGTAAATGACTTTTCTTTACATTGTGTTTAACATCTTTCATACCCATAACAGATTCCTAATCTTCATATAAGTTCAGGTAGAATTGTCATATTCACTGCCATGTGTACTTACTGATGACGTCAACATCTCTCTGTTCTCTTGATGACAGTTTTCTCATTTGTGGAACGTCAGGCTGCAGAAATATAAGAACACAAAGATGCAACACTATGAATCTAAAAGATCTGAAACATTTTACATTAAGCCTTGTTATCATAAAGGCCTGGTCCCACCATGCTCTCTATGCATCAGAGATGCACTAAAAATGCATCATGATTGCCGATGCTTCGGGATGAGGCCTAAAAAAAGTTGTTGACTTGCCCTTTCATGGCAAAATTGGTGGTTGGTCGGTCGCATCTTTTTTTCTTTTTTTTTGTAATTTTTTTCCTTAAAAATGGACCCCACAAAAATGAATAAAATAGTTTATATAAATATTTTCATTGTTTTGTGCTTTATTTAGTCAAGATATATGTTTGTTTCATGCAAATATATAACATTTTGTTAATATTGTTGTAAATTCAACCTAACTATCATGCACTGTTGAGATGACAAAAGTTCACTAAAAAAATACAAAAGTGACCCTAAATTATGCAAATTTTGGGTCGGTCGCAAAGGGCAAGTCAACAATTTTTTTTAGGCCTGATCGTGGATGTATCTTGAAAGCTTTTAACAATGTGTAGCAAATAAGTTCAGGAAAGGTGGCAATTCATTTACTTAAATGAATTCATTTACTGTAAAGAAATTCCTCTAAGTATGTTTATTTTACTCTTTGAATCAATTTTTAGAACTATCTATGAAAATCAAGATAATTTAAAAGCATTTTCTTGTTGAATGGGTCCTTGTTCTATAAATTTAGCTATGAAATTTTGAAAAAAAATTTGGAAGATAGAATTCAAAATTTCATATCTAAATTTGTAGAACAAGGACCGATTCAACAAGAAAATGCTTCCAAATGTTTTCTGATTTTTATAGATTGTTCTAAAAATTGAAAGGTTCTCCATACTGTCGCAGCCATGTCAGCCCGACATTGTGAAAGCATTAGTGATGGAATTCGATAAATCTACGAAGAGATCAAACTTGGGAAGGTATCAAAAGGATTAAAAAACACTGTGATAAATTTCAATGCAAGTACTAATTTCTCGAGATGCTTTTCTGACGCTCTTGCAATGCACTCCTGATGCACTGGGAAAGCACATCGCGAGCCATAGTTGAACCAAGCCATAAAGGAGCTGTTCACTTACATAATGTTGGGGGCCTGATGAAAGAAAGAGGGCTTAAATTTTTTGGGGGTCCGAAAGGGTCCTGAAAAAAAAAAATCCAAAATTTACCGCTAAAAATTGAGTCTGTATGATTTTCTTTTGAGTTGATGCTTATTTTTCTAGTAAAAATGGGACCCAAAAAAGTATGCAGTCTAAAAGAGGCCTTGAATTTTTGCTACTTATTATAAAATCCATGCACCCTAACAAGTATTTGTGAATGGTCTCTACAATGGAGAAAGGTACAGGATATTTTTACACTATGATCCAGTGGCCCATTAGACGCCTAGAGAAGAAAACCAGAGATTACAGTTTCAAATCCTATGAGGCCCTTTCTGATTTTTCTCTTTCAACTGACTGTAAAATCAATATTATTAAAATATTTTTAACTCTAAACATCACTTCATACCTGTCAACACGTCGGAACTACCTAAAAAAAAGATTAATATTATGTTTATCATCATTATATGATAAATCAGTTACCAATTTGTTTATGCATTATGACGAGATATCTATGATTGGGTGTGATAGCACACGGGAGCAAGGGTCGAATATGATATAGCACCAAGCGATAGATATCTTCTGTAATGTGTAAGAACAAATTATTCAGGTTAAGTACATGGCTGAGTTTACTTTTAGATCTAAAAAGACTAAATACAGCTAACTTACTTGGTTAATTGACACGATCGCCATTTTGTACATACTCGGAAGCACAAAAATGAACTAATATGATGCTGGTATGTATAATTATATTCTCATAATATTAATTCTGATTGTTTTAAATGCTATTTTGTGTTGAAATCCAGTGTTAAATTGCGTAACTTTAAGTGTTCTAGCTTCCCTTGAAGTAGTCTTTCTAGATTCAGGAAATGTTCTGCATATTTTATTTGAAAGGCAAAGGGGCAAGCAATCTAAATCTTTAACAGGTACAATTTTGTGTCTTTTCTGTTCAATGGATATGCAATAAGTATTCACATTTAAATAAAATCTTATTCACTTCAAATCATATAGAAGCAGAGTTTAATCATGAGAAAATGCCTTAGAATAGAGCATTAGAAGATGAGATCTATTATTTAGCCTGTCATATATCATCTCATAATGGATGGGTGCCAAACCCAAAAAAATGGACCAATTTGATTCACTTTTGAACAAAGAATGGTGTAAATTTCTAAAAGAAAAATTGCAGCCTATACCGCTATTCAATTAAACTATTCCATCCGAGGGGCCGTTGAGCACATAGCACAAGTAATACTAAAGAAGAGGCTTCCAATTTATAAATAAGTTGGTCAAATGTCCATTACGCCATTTAGCGGTCAATTTTTGTGTATTACGATATTCAGGGGTATAATTTTCGAATATTTTACGCCATTAATTTAGAATTTGCTGTACATGATTATAACATTTGGGGTCCAATTTTTAGGTTCTCTGACGCACATGTGTACCACTTTTTTCTTTGAGCGGCCCCCGTGGTCATATATTGTCTCAAACATGTAGTGGATAGCTGTAACAGTTCTACACTCTCGGTCTAAAGTATTTCCGCACAAACACTTATTCAGCCATGTCTCACAAGGCGTTTATAAGGAAACTATCTGGAAACTTATGTTGCTTTTGGTCAGATCTGATAGGTAATCTAGTTAAGTGTAAAACTGAGCTCCTAATGGGATCAACCCCCTGTCGTACGGATAGGGGACAACACAAATGGGTCGAAAAATGTGATTTTTAGGTCAAATGTGATTTGACAACGCCTGGGTCAAGGTCACTTCACTACTCAAGTTGAGTGGTCATATGGAATGTGTATATGTAATAGAGTGATAAGCAGGCAAATAAATGTCCTGGTCATGCTTGACTGACTAAGAGAATGCCTGGAAGCAAACGAAAAATGATCCTTTAACGCCCCACCAGTTTACAAAAATAGGGCTGTGATGAATGTGGAGTGTTTTGTGACGGTACATGACAGTTTGAAAACCTCTTAAAACCTTTTAAATGTCATATACCGACAGGGACCATTCCACTTTTACCACAGCCCTATTTTTGTAAACTGGGGGCGTTGAAGGATCATTTTTCGTTTGCTTCCAAGCATTCTCTTGGCGAAGTCAAGCGTAACCAGGATATTTAATCGCCTGCTTGTCACTCTATTACATATACACATTCCATATGACCACTCAACTTGAGCGGTGAAGTGACCTTGACCAGGGCATTGTCAAATCAAATTTGACTTTAAAATCATGTTTTTCGACCCATTTGTGTTGCTGCCCCCTTCCCGCACGTGCGAGGGTTAATCCCATTCGGAGCTCAATTTTACACTTAACTAGATTACCTATCAGATCTGACCAAAAGCAACATAAGTTTTACGACAATTTTCTTATAAACACCTTGTGAAATGTGGCTGAATAAAGTGTTTGTGCGGAAATACTTTAGACTGCGAGTGTAAGTAAAATCAAACTATCATTGACTAAGAATGTATCATAATGGATAAATTGGACAGTCGATGACCCTTCAGATTCCTTTTTGGGCAGTAATATGACGTTCAATTACTAAGAGGTTTTTTTTATCAAGTAGTGTAGTTCCAACTCTGATTTGTGTCAATGGGTAAGAGTACCACACAAACTCATAAAAGGGGTTCAAAAACTAAACAAAATGCAAAATTATTTAAAATTATTATTATTTTATTTAATTCTCTTTTTGATTTCTTATAAGCCCAATATTAAAATCTTAAATAATACACATAAACTTGTACAACAAACTATAGTAGTATATAAGGAGCCTGTAGATAAGCATTCAGGAGCAATTTTCAGGAGCACACAGCTCATGAAGTCGATGTACTATTTTTAGCTCACGTGACGTCAGATGGGATTTCCCGGGGTATTGCGTTATGTATATGTACGTTTCTTTTGTATCGTAAGCAAACCCTTGATAGGAATATAGGTTTTAATCGTACTGTAGAGTAACTTAAAGTATCACATTATCAACTTAGACAACAAAAGACAGAATAAAAAGGAAGCACAACAACATCTGTATTATATATGCATGGTGTTTTATTATATATACAACTTCAAAGCAACCCGGTGATGTATATTATATTTACAATATAGTACAGTAGCATCGTTCTTATAACTTATAAATACATTCATACATTACATACATACATTACTTAGTATACATGGTATAAGGTACAATATATGGTAATTACATGAACTATGAAACAATTGTGATTGTGTTGAGAACGTCATGCAATCACAAAATGACTGCCATAATTTGTACATGTAGGTTATCTAAAGTTCAAGTCATAGTGCACTGGTTTGGTGTGAAGGAAATTTTATTCATCTGCTAATCACTGGTTGAGTTTAATAATCACGATTCAGCTTCTTCGGACGATTCCTCGTGATCTTCCTCCTCCGTTTGAAACAGTGCGTTAAACTTAGATTCATGTCTATTTACAATTCGATTGATTGCTTTATCCAGCTCCATGCCTTTGTCCATTTTCTCTTCTATGTCATAAATAATGTCTTGGTATGCTTCATCATCTTTCAGATGCAAGTAACTCGACAAAAAGTCTTTGTACTTGGCGAAGAAGTTTCTTTTGACAGCCCATTGTGTTTTCATATTGGCCTTTTCTTTAGCTTGATCCTCACTCATCCCTTCAGTCGTGTATTTTTCATACTTCATGTTCCACAAATCTCCAGTCGTTTCTTTAGCCTCTGCAAGCCAGTCTTGATAGGCTGTGTTATCTTCCAAGTCAGAACTTGATTGAGCTTCTTCATCCTCGTTGTCATCATCCTCTGACTCATCATCTTCAGATTCTGATTCTGAACTGTCTTCTTCTGAACTGCCATCAGAGTCATCAGGGGACATACATCTGGTCTTTTTATTAGGGGGTTCGTATTCAGAGCTTGTGCTGAATTCTTCATTGCTTTCCTCACTATCCGTTGATTGTTGTTTATCGTGCATATTTTCCATATGTCGATGTAAAGTATATCTCCGTGCAAACTCTTTGTTGCACAAGTGACAGGAGTGAGGTTTGATGACAGACAGAGAATTCATGTTAACAGTATGAGATCCTTTCACTGAATGATGTAAACTGATAGAAACATCTCCTTATATTGACGTTCACATTCTTGCACATGTGCATTTTGCACATTCTTGCACATTTTGCACATTCCTGCACATTTTTAGCACATTTCTGCACTTTCTTGCACATTCCTGTACATTTTAGCACATTCTTGCACATTTTGCACTTTCTTGCACGTTTGGTTGCACATTTTGCACATTTTCAGAACATTCATGCACATTTCTTGCATATTTTAGCACATTCTTACACATCTCTTATCATGAAAGACATTAGTGTTTGATGAGCATAAAGACAACAAGGCTACTAATATTTTGGTAAAGTAATGAATTTAGATCCAACGGACAAGGCACATAACATGTCAAGGATCAAATATGAATTCAATGATACGGGAGGTTACTTTTATAGATCATAAGAATAATATGGAAGTTAAAACAAAGTAAGCCAACTTGATGTGGTAAAAATACAAAACAATATAAGCCTAATTATAAATGATATGTATGTAGGCCCAAGAAAATTTTACAACTAATATCAAAATGGAAACAATATACCAAACAGCACTAAAAACACAGAGAAAAATAATAAACTAACATTTTGCTGAAATAATATAATGTAACTTAAACTTTGAAATATTAAAGCTCATCAGATTTCTGAATTTTGAAATTAACTGCACTCCAAATCCCCCCATTCGTTTTGTTTGTTCACTGGGTCTACATGTCATAACCTGCCACAATACGTCACAGGTTTGTCAGAATTGGGTCAGGTGGTGCAATGGGTTGTTTTGGTCAAGTGTAATGAAGCGTGTATATTGTAAACATGGTCAAGATAAACACTCTTTTTGCTCATCAGCAAGGAAGCACTAGCCTAACAGTACTAAATTTCTGTCTGTTTATTTTCATTATTCAATTTATTATTGTAATCATTTGTTTTAAATTAGTT
>JXSR01S007961.1:53233-71041 GCA_000969725.1 Ophiothrix spiculata
TACACAGATATGGGCCCCTGGGGCCTCAAGACCTTGGGCCACTGCGTCATAGACTACCAAAAGACACAACCTGTATTTACAAGCCACATGTGTACCAAGTTCGGTCCATGAACCTTTTTCTAGTTTGGTTGCTAGAGGTGATTCCATACATATACATCTGGGCCCGTGAGGCCCTAAGGCCTTGGACCCTTGGATTTTAGACTACCAAAAGGCACTACCTTAAAGGCTCTGTCACACATCACGAAACGTACGAATAACGAACTAATAACGTACACTGGTTTGGTCATTGAAATACATGTATATCGATTACCAAACAGTGTACGTTATTAGTACGTTATTCACACGGTACGCTGATGTGTGACACAGCCTTTAGTCATTGGCCACATGTATACCAAGTTTGGTCCTTGTACCTTTTATAGTTTTGTTGCTAGAGGTAATTATATACATATAAATTTGGGCCCCTGGGGCCCAAGGCCTTGGGACCCAGGGCTTAAGACTACAAAAAGGCATTACTTTAGCCATGGGCCACATGTGTACCAAGTTTGGTCATTGTACCTTTTATACTTTGGTCGTTAGAGGTGATTTTATACATATACATCTGGGCCCCTGGGGCCCCAAGGCCTTGGGCCCCTGGGTCTGAGACTACCGAAAGGTACTACCTCTTGTCATGGGCCACATGTTTACCAAGTTTGGTCTTTGTACCTTTTATATTTTGGTCGCTAGAGGTGATTTTATACATATACATTTGGGCCCCTGGGGCCCAAGGCCTTGGGCCCCCGGTCCTAAGACTACCAAAAGGCACTACCTCTAGTCATGGGCCACATGTGTACCAAGTTTGGTCTTTGTACCTTTTATATTTTGGTCGCTAGAGGTGATTTTATACATATACATTTGGGCCCCTGGGGCCCAAGGCCTCAGGGCCCCTGGGCCTAAGACTACCAAAAGGCACTACCTCTAGTCATGGGCCACATGTGTACCAAGTTTGGTCTTTGCACCTTTTATATTTTGGTCGCTAGAGGTGATTTTATACATATACGTTTGGGCCCCTGGGGCCTAAGGCCTTGGGCCCCCAGACCTAAGACTACCAAAAGGCACTACCTCTAGTCATGGGCCACATGTGTACCAAGTTTGGTCCTTGGGGCTCATGCACTTTTTGAGTTAGAGGTGATTTTATAAGCGTCTTATGATGGAAGAGAAGAAAAATACTACACCTACAGGAAAACAATATCTATGCAATGTTTCACATGCATAGATAAATAAAACTGAACAGTTACCTCTTAGTTTGAGTTGAAAATAACATGCATTTAGGTAGCTTTAAACTATTTTTACTTGCAAGGGGAGAAAATGGTAACCTTATTGTGGGCAAAATCTGACCTTTCCCATAACCTTAGATGCCACTTTGCTCTTCCTGCATTTGTCTCAATACAATTTATTGAATTTAGCCCTTAAAACTATTTGAGTACCCCTGTCCTGATATTAGTACGTGTGCTATACAAAGGTGTCATGTGGCATTAATCACTCTGATTTGCTGTGCATTGACCCAGAGATCTGATCATACCCAAACTAACCTTTCTTCCTTACAATTGATAGATCGCCATTTTAACACGGAAGCACAAATATGGTAAGGAAATGTATTATATTCTAATATTTCTGATTTTTATAATTTTTGGTTGAAATCCAAGTTTGAATTCCATGACTTTTAGTGTCCTAGCCTCCCTTGAGTTGCCTTTAACCATACCTAGATTCAGGAAGAGTGTTGCAAATTTCATTTGAAAAGGGCTCATCCAGATTTTTTACTGATAAAATTTTGTGTTTTTTCTGCTCAAAGAATATAAGTATTCACATTTAAATTACATATACTTTGAATTAGCAGCAAACATAATGAGCATTAGGACTACATGGCATTACAAATGCTCATATTAGACGGATAGCATGGAATGTAGATGTATTAAAACAGGCAATCTGAGCTCAAAGGAGGAGATCTCAGAGTCGAAAACAGGGCAAAACAGCGAAAGCTTATTACAATGTCATTCAAAATCGATGCAATAAATTGTTACGATATTAT
The DNA here is from genome assembly GCA_000969725.1 of Ophiothrix spiculata. NCBI lineage: Eukaryota > Metazoa > Echinodermata > Ophiuroidea > Amphilepidida > Ophiotrichidae > Ophiothrix > Ophiothrix spiculata. The sequence continues at coordinate 55,299 of JXSR01S007961.1, forward strand.
TTGTAATCCAATAAGAAGTATCATGCCTACAATCTGTCGAACCTTGAACAAAATCAAATTATCTGAACAGTATGAAATTATGAGGTTTCCGCATAAAAGGCGTCAACTTTTTTGAAGTAATCACTAACGACATTTTGAACTTGTTTATGGAAGTGAAAACTCTAATTACCATTTATGTATAAACTAAAGACTCTATTTTTCATATATACCAACAATTCTAATAATCTGACATACGTGTGTAAGCAGGCAAAAAGTTGCAATAACATGACATTCCTTTGTCTCATACATGAAAAAGGGCAGTAGCTTTTAAAGATAAGATTTATTCTTAGCCTGTCATTTATCCATATATCATCCCATATTTAGGTGTCATGTCCACCCGTACTGGTACGCACTTGTTTTGATTTCGCAAGTACAACAACAAGAAAAGACAATTTTAAAATTTGCTCATTTTTTGTGACATATAGGTCGGTGACCCCCAATTTTTATTGTTTTAATTGAAAGAACATGCTAGTGCGCCAATTTTGTGAAAAAATTGACACAAAATTTCAGTGGGAAGTTTTTGAATAAACACTAAATAATGTCACTTTTGCCATATTTCCCATAGACCCCTATACTAATTTTCCAAAAAAGATCCAAAAATGCTATTTTTAAACTGACTCGCATGCAAAAACAAGTCTAGTGACCCCCAATTTTAAAAATCAGTTCTACATCGATAAAATATTATTCATGGTGATTTTTACCAGGAAATTTCAGTCAGATCTATCATGGACCAGACACCTTAAAGCAATACTATAAGATTTTGATCAAAAATGGTTTATAGTAAAAACAGCATAAAATGGAGGAATGTGTCTATCTAAAAGCGTTTTCCAGTGTATTTTGTGAAAAAAAAAATGTTTTGCCACCAAAAATGGATAAATAGCCATGCATGCTATCCTATACTAATACATGAGGAATTAAATTTGGGATCCCGAATTTAATTCAACAAATGACCATAAAAGAAAAAGTCAGCATCTTTGAGCCAAATCATTTGGAAGGTATTCATATCTACCACAAACAAACCCAATAAGCCCCAAAAATCAAAAGTCATGGGTGACAGGGTGGCGCTTCATAACACTTTATAGTATTGCTTTAAGAGCCCAGTCAACCCTTCATTTTCAGGATAGTTTTTGCTCTGTAACTCAGCAATGGATAATTAAATCCAAATAAAAGTATATATTTCTAGAAGCAGATTTGCGTGTACTGAACATGATAGTGAAGTCATTTTTGGACCAAACATGTTTAATTTTGGCTCTACGGACCAAAAATCATGTTTTTTGGCCCAAAATTTTACAGGAAAGCTAACTAAGTTTTGCTTTGGTTTTTACTATTTTACTTTTTAGAATCTAGAAAGCAATATCTAGGAATGCATTTCTCAATTTTTTTCTTAGTTTTTGAGATATTGTCAAAAATGTCAAAAAACCCACTACTGCCATCATATTTACCAAAACATGAAATGAACAACCCTATTTAATCAATACATTCTAAATCAAGTTGAGCAGTTTGCATAGGATATGTGTATATATTTGGCACCATGATTTTCAACTCGCGACTAAACTGCCTTTAAGGGTAAACACTCTGCCATTTATTGTCTCATATTCATAATAGATAAAATGGATAGCCATTGATCAATTAGGTTCAATGTTGGGAAGTAAAATGAAACACAAGGATACCCTGGTCACATAACCTTGCAGTGAGGTTACGATGTGTTTATGACATCACATGGGTAGATATTCAGCACACACTGATTGGAAACCAGATGATGCCCAGACAGTGTCCATGCAGAGACACTGGTCTGTATTCATTAGCCGTCGAGACACCAGAAACATGCGATAAGAATTTAATTTGGAGTTAAAACATTGCAGCTTATACGATGTCTTCAGTTATGGTCCAATAACAACTGGGGGCCAACCGTTGACCGACCGGGCAACACAAGCATTCACTGTTACTAATAATCGTATAAAAGCCGCAACGCTGAAACATCGGTATGACATTAGTTTGACACCGGTTGCTGACAGGTGGTTAGGTGACCATAGCATGATTGACTAGGAGTATGTTTTAAAACTTTTTTAGTTCCGAATTACGTTACTTAAGATACATCATGAAATCACCCCTATCAAACATATATGCATAGGATTTCAGGTTTAAATTTTATAATAGAATATGCAAAAATACCAAGACACAAATTATCCATCCATGCAAACTGCCGTATACCCTTTGCTGATTCCCATTTATAATACACATTTAAAATCGTAACAAAACTAAACTTTTTTTCTTCTTTCTTTTATGTCAATTGTTCAGGGTAAGAGCACACAATCATGGCCCATGCAAACATCAAGAGAGAAGATCTTGAATTGTTAGATCGAATTGGAAGTGGCACGTTCAGTACTGTGTTCAAAGCAAGACTCCATGGTCAAGAGGTAGCAGCAAAAAGGCTGCATGAACCTGACAACCATGAGGTGGAAGTTCTTGCAACTCTAGATCACCCACACATTGTTAAGCTTATTGGAACAATAACTGAAAAATTTGACTTTTATTTGGTGTTGGAACTTTGCAACGGTGGTTCGCTTCGATTGTACCTTGATCAGAAAAGATCTGAAAATAAACTTCTCCCTATATACCAGCTACATGATTGGGCCAAGCAGGCAGTAAAACCTATTCAGTATTTGCGTTCAAGAAACCTCGTACATAAAGACATAAAATCACCGAATTACTTGATAGCTGATGGCAATGTCTTAAAATTGGCAGACTTTGGTATCACAAAGAACATAGAAAGCACTATACCAAATGCAACACAAAGTTGCTCTCCAGCTTGGGGCGCCCCAGAATTGCTGAAGTACAACATCCTTTCTCCCTCATATGATATCTCTGCCTATGGAGTGATTCTCTGGGAGCTGTGTACAACACTGGTACCATTTGAAGGCTCCAGTCCAAACCATATTATATGGAGGATATGCAAAAATAATGAGAGGCCAACCATCCCTGCAAACTGCCCAAAACCCCTTGCTGATTTGATGACCAAATGCTGGGAGGTTGACTGGCACAAACGTCCAAATCCAGATGAGATACTGCAGCTGGTAAGAATAAGGAACTTTTGTTTTATTTTCAATCTTGTTTTACATAAGGATGTATAATGTAAAAACAATGCCAAGCCCATAGATATAAAACAACGATGCCAGACTTTGTAACCAGCCCGTATAATGGTATCATCGCCATGAAGCCCCAATTAAGAGTATTTGGATACGCATGGTTCCTGACAAAATTAACTCTGGGCTCTGAAATTTGGTTTTGTGTAGAGACAAACCTCACAAATAATCATTTACACTAATGATAATAACGTCAACCTGTACATAAAGTGCAGACTCAAGTATTAGGTAAGAGGACGAGGGTCTGAGGAATGGTACAAGTCCGAGGACCAAGTTCTATCCCAGAGTAATTTCTTTTCTAAAAAAGCCAGTGAATAATGCAATATGTTTTTTGATCCACTATGATTTCCTCTTCAGTTAAGAGTGAAATATCTGATGATGTCATGTACAGTATAAATGGACTGATAGCTGGTCATTTTTTAAAGTTGTCTTTTTTAAATGTCAAATGCATATCAAGGCTTTAACAGCAAAACACAAAAAATTATACACACGACAGTGTTATGCTGACAACTAGTCACCAAGACAGCTATCTATCAACCATTTTTATCAACCAGAGGGTCTTTGTTTTTCTAAACCAAATTGTTAATTCAAATTATTCGAAATATCAGATTTTTCCTTTTTTGAAATAATCAAATTTTACAATTCTTTTTAGACAAATATATTGCCCAACACAGCACCACAAGATACAGAGAATGCAATCAATCAATCAATTAATTGAATTGACAATTACTTCACATTTAGTGTATCAATTTTGCCTATTCTAATTTTCATTTCTATTTCACTCCTCATTGCACTACAGTTGTCATTGGCAGAGAAGCAGACATTTATTGCTAGTCCATCTATAGCAGAGAAGACATATATTGCTGGTCCATGGAAGTGTGAGAAGGTGTTTGGTCTACAAGAGCCTGGTGAGCTGTTATGGCCTAGAGGCATTGCAATCAACCCTACTAACCAGGATGTTGCTGTCATAGACAGAAATAGTAGCAAATTGGTGGTTTATTACAGTACAGGACAGTTTAAATTCAGTATTGATTTGAGTTTGAGACGCCCATCTCCTAAAGATCCTACAATTTGGAATGTCAGCAGTGTTGGAAACTATTACATCACAACAGGCACACAATTTGTCTACTGCTTCAATCAATCTGGTGTCTACATAAGTCAATGGGCATCTGCATCACCTGACAACACACCATTAGATAGTACAGACAGCAAACTTTGTGCAATAGATCACACAAATACCCTGCTGCTGGTAGGAGTTTACAGTCACAAGTACATCAGCAAGCATCGTCTGAATGGATCTCATGTCAATAGCATCAAAGTCAATATTAGGCCAGTGTTCTTGTCTGTGACATCACAGGGAGCAATCATAATAAGTGACTCATTAACAGCACAGATAGTAGACCAGACAGGTCAGGTGCTGCATACTCTCAAGCCTCCATCTGATCAGGTGACACACTTGGGTTCCTGGGGTGTTTGCCGTCATGAGGGAATCATCTTCATCTGCAACCGCTATGCAAGTCAAATTGCTTGTTTCTCTGAGCATGGAGACTACCTAGGTGATATACCTCTTGATGTCAATCCATATTGTGTAACCTTTGTTCCAGGACAGAAGAAATTCTTTGTGTCTGGATCAGGAAAAGTGTGCATGTTTGTATCCTAACATGAACATAATAAATATTCATACACTCTGCGTTAAGTACGCGTTGAAATTGTAAATCTAATTGGACAGTTGGTAACTTTTACGCATTCATTAATCTCGTCTAGTTGCATGCTGCGTATTGCGTTGCACAATTCCATGTACGCGTACACGTAACATGCTTGCGCTTGTATGGCAAGTTTCATTTTAAAAGAAAGGTAAATCTAAATTACAATGATTAACATGGAACCATACCATGGATGTATTTTCCATGTTATATTGAAATGGCAAACAAAATCATACCGTTTAATTTCTTTGCAATTTTATTAGATAATCATTGTCGTGTATGAATAAGATTAATAACTGCTCTTTACTTGACGCTCGTGAAATTGAACAAAAATGCACCTGAAGTTGAAGTTGTCCAACTCACTCGGTGCATTATTGTTGTACAATTTCACTCGCGTCAAGTAATACGCAGTTATTAATCTGTAAGTAATACACATGTATAAAGGTAGAAAAAATCTGAAACTTAAGAATGTCAAATTTTTTTACTCTCTTTGTGAATTTTCACTCTTCTTGGAATATCAATGTTACTCTTTTGAAGAGAAATTCCACTTTTTTGTTTTTGAGTGAATGAGGTTTCACTTTTTAAGTCTTTTACTTTAATAAAGTGTTATGTGGATTAGGATGCATCAAACGCCCATGATTTTTTAAGAGCTTCTAGTACACTTCTACCATGGAAATAGTAGATTAAGACTATTTCCATGCTTCTACCTAGTATACAATTATTCCAATACTCGATAAAATACCTATTCCAAATTTCATCAAAAATGAAGTTCGTGGGGGGGGGGGGGGGGGGGGCTTGTTACTGGTTTTTATATACGCCATTATGTTTTCTATGGCATTAAGTTTAACAGTAAGAAAACAACAATTTTATGAATTGCTAAGCATTTGGGCAAATTTCAATTTAGCTATCAATATAGTATACAAATATTGACTGCTTTGAGGGGCATGGTTTAATAATTTTAACCATAACCCGAACAAAAAGCAGTCAATATTCATTTTATATACCGAATAAATAGATTTTTGTCCATTGGTTGGTTAAAAGAGCCATTTTAGCACTCCAAGTGCTCGATAATAATTTACGATATTTGTTTCTCCTTTTAGTGCTGACCGCGTCGTATTCAGTGCGCCCAAGATAACTAGCTCACGCACTGCAGCACGTGTCTGACCATGAATGCTTACAGTCGCGCGCGTAAAGCTCGAGTAACACGACGCAAAATACATTGAGCGGGCATAGTGAATGCTATGCCCCGGGCATAGTAAATTTATAGGGCCTAGTTAAATCCATGCCCTCACTTTTAACCAATCAGAGGACAGGAATCTATATATGAGGTATATAATAAATAATAGCTGCTTCAAGTTAAGTGACATAATATAATTCTTTACACAATCACTGCCATAGCTGAAAATATAATAAAAATACAAACTGCTATGCATATCAAAGTGAATCAAAATTCAAAACTAAAGTATGATGCATACCAAGTTTAAATTTTATTAATTATGCTCTTCATCTAATATTTGTACTCAAATGAGACGAAGACCATAATGAATAAAACTCATTAGAACTCAAAACTCACAAACCCCTAACCCAATCTGGATGACCATGAAAAGCAATTGGCATCAAGAGACTTTCAATGTTATATGAGGTCAAAGGTCATTTTAGGTCAAATCTCAAAAATGTTTAAAAACTTTACCCCATGACCATAACTCATTAAACCTTGACCCTACCTGGACCAAATATGAACTATGGACAAATGACACCCTGGAGCATGTCATGGTGGGGTCACTTTAAGTCATCAAAGGCCAGAGGTCATTTGGAGGTAAATCATACAATTGATAGGAGTCAATATAAGGTAAAACAAAGTTAAATAAAGTCATCCAAGGTTATTTTGGGTCATTCAAGATCACAATCATCAGATTACTCAAGTTCAGAGGCCATAAGAGGTCAAATCTGAAATCACAGGTCAAAGCTTCCGACTGACTTGAAATTTGACAGTGGTGTACATAAAATCTAGAGCAATGTATACTTTGAAGTAGAATTGGATGTGGCTCTAATTAAAGGTTTAAGTTTTTTAGAATCTTTACTTGCATAGTGATTGTCTAAATATACTGAAGAGATCCTGAGCATATTTGACCCCAAAGTTCAGAAGTGCAATATTCAAAACGCTTGGATTGACTAAAAATTTGGCAAAAGGATACTTTTTCAACATACCTACACTAGCGGTTTAAAGTATTTCCGCACAAACACTTTATTCAGCCATATCTCACAAGGCGTTTATAAGGAAACTATCTGGAAACTTATGTTGCTTTTGGTCAGATATGATAGGTAATCTAGTTAAGTGTAAAATTGAGTACTGAATGGGATCAACGTGAAATCACTACTGAAGTCTCATGTATAAACTAGAGACTCTATTACATATGTACGCCAAAAATTGTATTATTCTGATATGTGTAAGTAGGAAAAAAAGTTGCAGTAAAGTTGCCGTTGGCAAAAATGGCACCCATTAAGGGACTGTAGCCTTAAGTACGCGTTGAAATTGTAAATCTAATTGGACATTGAGATTGTGAACTAAAATCTAAAATATAAACATAAGAATGCCTAATTCTAATCTAAACTGGTGGGGCGTTAAAGGATCATTTTTCGTTTGCTTCCCTGCATTCTCTTGGCGAAGTCAAGCGTAACCAGGATATTTAATTGTCTGCTTTTCACTCTATTACATATACACATTCCATATGACTACTCAACTTGAGTGGTGAAGTGACCTTGATCCAGGCGTTGTCAAATCAAATTTGACCTAAAAATCACGTTTTTCGACCCACTTGTGTCGCTGCCCCCTACCCGTACGTGAGGGGGTTGATCCCATTCGGTGCTCAATTTTACACTTAACTAGATTATCTATCAGATCTGCCAAAAGCAACATAAGTTTCCAGATAGTTTCCTTATAAACGCCATGTGAGATATGGCTGGATAAAGTGTTTGTGCGGAAATACTTTAAACCGCTAGTGTATATATACTTTAACTGTTTCAGTGCGGTAGGCGGCTGTGGACGCCTAAATGAACGTTTTTTTATCATGACCAACTTTGTCTGACCATATCTCTACTCTAACTTGGTTTGATGAGGAGTTATAGAAAGAAGGAAATTATGAACTTTTACAATATAGATATAGTAAGCATCAATTCATCCTCAATTTTTCGTATCATTTTATACAAAAGTTACAGACTTGGTTACATCAGCTTACATGCTTGACAAATTTGTTTCGCAAGGGAGGCCAAAGGCCAACCCTCGCTCATCAGAAGTTAATTGCAGATGCAAATTTGTCAAGCACGTAAGCTGATGTAACCAAGTCTATAACTTTTGCATTAAGCTATCTAAGGGTTGAGCACTTTACCATTTGGATGGTTTTAATTTACTTGGATTTCATAGCATTTTATATAAAATTATCATGATAAAAAGTAGAATCAAAGTTTCTTCTATGGAGGAAATTTTCATTAAGATTAATTGTCATTCTAATTGAGGACATTAGCAACCAGTGCCATTGACCATAGTAATGAATGAGTTTCAATAAATCAATACATGATTTCTTGGTGCAAATAATAGGTGTTAAGCTGAATTCATACTCGTGCCGCATTGCTTTTGGAAATGCACGGAGCATGTGTGCATTGAATTTTCAGCTCAAAACTACAATGTACACATGCTCTGTGCATTTCCATACGCAATGCGTCACGAGTATGAATTCAGCTTCATATAGATTGAATCATGTGGGGAAACTTAAGTTGCAATAGAAAGTTGTTTTGACTTTTTTCTCTCCTAAATTTTACTTACAAAAAACAAATTAAATATAAAGTTAATAGCATGATAAGAATAAGCATTTTGTTGTTTATTAATTTGTTCAAAATTATTATCAATGATGCTGTCAATCATGAGAACTGGTGAGTTGAAAAAATGAGTCCAGTTGGCCTATAACCAATAGTGACAATCTCAAAAACGATCCAGCACTGAAAGAATTAAGATCCGGGATTGCTTTATAGGAGTCACTTCATGTAACATATAAACATGCATCATGTATTTCAGTTTTAAAAAACAAAACAAAACAGAATTTCAAATTTTAGCTGAAAATTTAACGACACCTAAAGAAGATTCATCCAATCTCTGGACCAAGTTCCCCTGGAGAACAGGTAACAAGGTTGTGTTTGATGAGGGGCATATCCTTAGTAACTAAAAGAGAATAAAGATAAATTTCATATTTCATGAGCTGCCTTTTGTTATAATCATTTTTATTGGATTCACCCAATCTCTGGACCAAGTTCCCCCTTGAGAACAGGTAACAAGGTTGTGTTTGATGAGGGGCATATCCTTAGTAACTAAAAGAGAATAAAGATAAATTTCATATTTCATGAGTTGCCTTTTGTTATAATCATTTTTATTGGATTTTACCTTAGATCATTATGTTTGATAACAAAGGGACAGCTATTGGCCTAAAGCATTTTTAAAGGTGCAATTCATGATTCTGATGCGACCAAAACCTTACCTCTTTCCTAGCTGAATAAAAAGAAGAGAACAACATAAATGTATGCTGAAAATTTCACTTGATTCTGACCATTAATTTTCAAGTAACAAGCTTTTCAGCATAGGCAAATGTGTTGTAATTATTGTCAGGGCCCGACAGTAATTAGAAAATGACACATTTTCTCACTTATCTCAAAAATGCAAATTAATGTGAAAGAATTTAACTGAGCTCTTCAGTGTTTTTAGAAACAAATCGCTATGCTAGTTTAATGGGACCTCATTTCATAACAACAGTTGGCTTCACATTCTGAAAATTTGTGATAGAAAGTAAGATTGGCACCATATCATTGATTAGAATGTACATTGTGCTCGAGATGAAGCAAGCTTTTAACCTGATAACAAGGTATAGTAAACCTTTCCAGGAACTTTTATTGTGCTAATGAGAATTTTCTGTGAGATTTATGAAAATTACATGAATCGCTCTAAAAACTCACCCCCAAATTTGGCTTACTTAATTGTATTTCATCAATAAGCCAGAAAAAAATCATCTGTCATCAGAAATTCTTATGATTTTTATTATTGTTATTAGACTTTTTTTAAGCTTACCAAATTTTTTTTCTGGGACTTAATTTTTTTCTGAGAACGGTATGGCTGCGTTAACACAGATTTTGAAGTACTGCCTAATAATCATTCTAACCTTCTTTCAGCCATGCAGAAATTTTTTTGTATTTATTGTATCCAACCATTTTTTCATCTATTCTTTTTCATTAGGTCTATGCCAATGTTGATACTTGAAAAACTCAAAATGTAGTAGGCCGTAATGTACGATCGAGATATGGAAAATGGTCTAAGGGATTATTTGAAGGTTTTAAATCAATTTCACTATGTATACATTAAATATCCATATGATGTTTGTATATCTTTTATCAACAAACCTGACAAAAAAAAAAACACAATATACCATCTGTGTTGGGAATACTTTCAGGAATCTTACAAATCTGTATCTGATGATGTAGGTGTAAGATATTATTTTCAATAAATACTGAGTGGGATTTTAAAGGAGTTTTCAAGGCTACACACTCAATTTCTAGACCTATATTATGTGAAGCTTGTCAGAGAATAACATGATTTTTTTGAGCCTGAATCAATGGTTGATGGACATCCACTAGAAGAGATGCAAATCATTTTGATACAACCCGTGTAGAAATTTAAAGCAGTTCAATGGGTCATTTTACAGGTAATTTCTGGTCAAGTCAATTTGTGTATGTCTAATGGTGAAAACTAAAACCCTTCTTTCAATATTCCAACCTCGACCTATGTAAAGACCATCAAAAAAGTTGAACTTGAAAATATGTCCAAATTCAAAAACCTAGGTTCAAATGAAGGATAGCACAAGCATCGGTCGTCTGTAATAAAAACCATTGGATCTGGAAATCCTCATTTGACTAGTTAAGTGAAGAGCTAAAATCAGATTCTTCAAATCCTACATGGAATTTGCAATTCTGTAGATTAAATCTAGCAAACTGATGCCAGCTAGCCCTGATAGCTTAGTTGGCAGAGCATTCACTTAATAAATGGGATCAGGTTCAACTCCAGGTCAAGGCTTGGATTTTTTACTTTTTACTCCAAGACTTGGCTGAGGGAAAAATAAAGAATTAGGATTTGAGTGTGTTTACATTGTGAACTAAATAATAATCTATCAATTCTGTATTCTGTATGTAATTCCATTGATATCAATACTCGCTCTTGAAACAATTTGTATAATATATTATATAACTCATCCATAGATTCTAGTCATTTAATTGGTAAGATTGTAACATGTGACCATTTGTCATTTTTACTATCCCTATCATCCGTTTGATAGTATTTACCATCACTGTCATCCGTTTGATAGTATATCGTCTCTTACCGTGGTGAATTCAAGCGCTATATTGCCGATCCTGTCGTACTTCGCGATTATGATTAGCCTGCTGTAAAGATTGATAATCTTGTGTCTTTTTCAACGATATACAAAATACGCTATTTGAACTGTGCCATCTAGCAAAATAGAGACGAGAGTGTCACTACGTAAACATGGCAGAGGACAAAGTTGAATCGCTGAAAGATGATCCGGAGTGCAGATTTGCTGTCATCGAAGACAACGATTTATTGGAGTTACTAGATGCTGCAGATAGCAAAAATACAAAGCGGCAGATTAAATTCGCTATTAAGGTTCTTTCACAATACAAGAGAGATGAGAGGAGAAACTAACATTTCAGCAGTTGAATCGATGACAGCTACGGAGCTGAATACTTTCCTGAATAAATTTTATCCAGCGCTTCGCAAGGAAGACGGTACTTTGTATACCAATAAGTCAATGCAGGGAATACGATATGGAATTCAACGCCACTTTCAATCTCTTCGAGGATGGGATGTAGTCAAAGATAATGAATTTAAACTTAAAGAGAGCAACAAAAGCTTTAAAGCAATGATGGTAAAACTGAAAGCTGTAGGTTTAGGCTGTGTGCAACACAAGGCAACAATTCCGCAAGAAGATTTCACTAAAATGCAGACATCCAGTTCTTTGGACATTAGCACACCTAGAGGTTTGCAAAACAAAGTGTTTGTAGACATCATGATTTTTCTTTGCAACCGTGGTCAAGAAATCTTTGTAATATGAAACCATCAGATTTTCTTGTCGAAAGTGATAAAGATGAGATAAAGGCAGTAACACGTAAAGATCAGTTGACCAAAAAACAATCGAGAAAATGCTGATGAGAAGCCCGGCAGCATGATGTGTGAAATACCCGGTGATGCTAGGTGCCCTGTCAAATCGTTCCTGGAATATACTTCAAAATTGCATCCAGACTGTCCCGCTTTTTGGCAGAAACCAAAGCCCCAGGTACCTGCAAATCCACAAGAACCATGGTACTGTAATGCCCCTATAGGGATAAATACCCTGAATAAGAAGATGAAAGAAATATCCAAAGATGCAGGCTGCTCAAAATATACACCAACCATTGTTTAAGGGCTACATGCGTTACGGTACTAGACAAAAGTGGGTTTGAAAATAGAGATATTATGACAACTACTGGCCACCACAGTAAACAGTCAATAAAACATTACAGCAGGACCAGCGATGCCAAGAAACGAGAGATGAGTGAAGCCATTACGCGCAAAACAATACAGCCAAACTTGCCAAAACCAAGAACCTGTTCAACCATCGCAGCGCAATCCACCATGGACCGTCCTATCACTACCCTGCCCACACTTGTGGTGAAAGAACCCGTAGATGCCACCAATGTTGCTGCTTGTATGACTGATGAGCCTATGGATTTGACAGATCTTTGTTTGCTGTCTGATTCCCAAGAGAATCGCATTTTGCAGGATATTGACATTCAAAGTAATGCATTCAGCCATCAAAATCACACTCAAAATTTTTATGGTTGCACGGTAAATTTCTACTCATCTGACCGTGCAGGCCACAGCAAACAGTTTTAAACCTTGTAGAAGGAATAATAACTTTGTACATACATTGACGTTCTATGGAATTTTTTTTTGACTTAGTTGTTTTGACTGTTTGTTTGAATAATTAAGACGGTAAACTTTGATTGAACTTTGACTTTGGAATTTTGATAGCATTTTCATCAGTTTTACAGATGGATTGCAAACTGTAGTGCAGGGATCTATTGCTTTCTGCTACATGGATAATAGGTAAGTACAATAGTTTATAAGTGTTATCAAATAACTAGAATCTATAGATGAGTTATATAAAACAAATATTAACTGCTTATATTCATGTGATGATAAAAATATACCATCCCTCATTGAAAGATTGATTGTCAATTTCACGAGCCGATGGAACAATCTTTCAATTCAGGATGGTATATTTTTACCATCACACTCATAAGCAGTTAATATTTGTATATAAACAGATGTTACTGTGACAATATGAATATGTTGACTTCTTTAGAATTTCTGGGATATAGAGGGTGATAGGTGGGTCAAATTGTTGTAATGTTCAACCTGCTAATTTGAGTCACTGTGGATAAAGATTGACTCGCTCAAGTGGGTTTGGCTTGTTAATTTCTGCACAGTTCATTGCACTTTGTATTCATTTGATTCAAAAATTGACTCGCATGTTCTTGTATTTGAATTCAATATTGCTCTTTTATGTCATTATCCGCTGCCATAATGTATACTTTAATCGGGCCAAACTGATGACATTGTGTTGAACAAAGGTTTGGTTATCTTCCCTTGATTGTACTTACATTTTTTCTAATAGTAACCATAGAGGATTTTCTTGCTCTTCCTGAGGTCAACCCGTTTCTAAGATTAATACCCGTTCAGACACACTAAAAAGTCGTCTTAAGTTGATATCGAATCCATTTTTAATTTCAAACACGACCTTGTATTAGCGAAAAGTAATTTGACTTACGACTGCTCACACATGCGCTACGATCAACAATTTTGAAGTCGAATTAAGATGACCTTTACTTGTTCCAGGTCAATGCACTGTAGAAGTAAATACGAATTCAACTCAACTTACGACAACAGGTGTACACACATATGAATAGTCATCGGTTGTCGTTGTTAGTCAAGTTACATCGACTTACTAACGCGATTTAACTTGCTTTTTAGCGAGTTGAAAATTTGATGTAACCAAGGAATTTATAAAGGGGAACCGATACTCTCCGCCATTTTGATTTCCCTGCCGTGTAAATCCTATGGGACGGCAGCCATCTTGGATTGTCGCTCATGGAGGTTGAGTTATTGTACCTCCGGCATTTTACGGCTCCGCGTGCCTCACTTCGAGAGTCTTCGCAATGGATTAGTGGGAAAATTGGCGTACTTTGATCAGAGCAAGTCGCAATACACGCTACTTGAAACGCAGACACGGTTTGCGCGTGAAACAAATGCACACGCTGTATATGCATCAAGTGAAGATTTACGCGATCTGCTTGGATATAGGGCCGAACTCCGAATACATCCGGAGGTAAAATACCTCTGATCCATGAGCGACACAAGATGGCGGAGAAAACTGGTTCCCTTAATAAATTCCTTGGATGTAACCTTTTGAAAGGCGACTTAAGTAGACTTGAACTGTTCGCACACAAGTGAATTTTGAACTCGATATAACTAGAATACGACTAAAGATGACTAAAGACTACTTTTTGGCTCTGTCTGAACGGGGTAATAGACTGATGTTTACTGTTTAGAACACAATTTTTTGTTGTCATATTTATAATGGTCACACTTATTTCATCAAGTGTTGATTTGCACCTTGTAGCTTTGATTTGTCATTGTCTCAGTACTGTAGTGTAAGATTAATTTTTGTATGAATGCCATCTCATGTAAATGATCACTTATTCAGAGTGACCAATCATTTTGAAAGAGCTCTGCTCTTTTTGGTCAACCCACCATTGTAGTGACTTGTTATACTAATATACATAATATTGGTGAATAAAACTGAAACTAAAGTATTCTGTTGTACGGCTCAGTAAAATACAAATACAACATGGTATAGAGACAAGTAGTGAACATTACTGATCCCAAGTTTTTTGGATGTAGGTGACTACTTCCCAACACAAAGCGTAGTCACTCGCATCCAAACTGAGGGATCAGGAATTGTCACTTCTTCCTGAAATAAGCCATGCTGTACTTGTTTAACTATACCTCATAACTATTCCAGTGATTGGATGAATCACAATTTAAACCACATTTCTTTGAGCTTCATCTGATATCCAATTTTCACAATAAAACATCAATGCAAGACACATATATTATCTGGGTCTCTGTATTCACTGTATATATGAATGTTCAATAAAAAGGTGATGTGATAGCAGGGGTGCAATAGTTTTTCATTTGTTTCCCCAAGTGAGCTGCACATGCATTCGGGGGAAGCAGTCAAACTACTGTTATGTGTACCAGCAGAAATGACCAATTATAATTTGTGACTACCTAGTAAAAAATTTTATGAGGTATAGTAATAAAGACTATCAAATAGCTCATATCACTCTAATAATCATGATATTATACAAATACAATGGAGTATAGAGGGATCAAAGTAATGAAAATTACTGGTCCTGGATATTTTTTGGATGCGGGTGACTTACTTCATGATGCGAAGAGATGAGGAAAATTGGCAAAATGTGCTCATTTATAAGTAATTTTTGACAAGATTTTATGAATAAACATTTCATGCTACTACAGCTTGTCCCAATATTAATGCAACGAGCAAATAAAAAATAGTAAAAAATGGTTGCCAAAAGATTAAATCATAGTAATATATGTTTTTCAAAAGTAGAGTTATTACTCTACAACATGCTTTTTGTCCCGTTTCATTTTACCATTCCAGTCCAAAGATATTGAGAA
>JXSR01S007962.1:0-12571 GCA_000969725.1 Ophiothrix spiculata
TTTTTATGATTTTTGTTAACAGTTTTCGAGCACACAACACATAAATCATGATTTTTGAGCGACATTTTTACAGACACTTACAACTAAACAACAGAATATAAATAAACAAAAAATATACACGAAATAGAAGATAAAAATAGCGAAGGACGATATTTGAATGCGAGAAACACAAAAGCCCAATTTATAGGGCAACGGCCCAGCAACGACCTAGACCATGAACATAATGAGTATTAAATTACAGTATTGCGATTAAATTGTGATAATTGCTTCATGATAAAAGACATATTATTTATGGACGGATATAATCGATTTGTTTCCATCAACAGGTCCAATTTACTATATTTGAGTGTTTCATCAATAACGAAATAACCAGCATGACAGATTCAAGTATGTGATAATAGTGAAATTGTCACACAACTATAATGTTTTCAGGACCCCATTATACAGTTATACTTATTATTCCCATTCTTATTTTCTTAAAACTTTACAAGTGTCTTGAAGTAAGCATAAAGATTGTCAATCTGCTAAAAAACAATTTCGGCAAATTATGCGATTTTTGCCTTGTATTGTGGCTGGTGCGGGATGAACGAAAACATGTATCTGTTAGGTTTTGCAATTCTTAAATTAAAGGGAAACTGGAAAGAAATCTGTATAAAGTGGATCAAATTGTTGGTTAGGCCATTTGTTAGGCATTAGCTGGAATTCAGATTTACCATTAAACGTTTTCAAGCCTGAACGTTTTGAAAGTCACCATCTTGTCTACACTAGCCATGCTATAGCTGTCTGAATGTTACTATAGTATCATTTCTGCGTCATAAATGTTCAGAAAATATTTCCAGATTATTGTAGAACACTATTAGTCACCTCGCCTATTTAAAATGGAATGTTATAACCTACGGTGTCTTCTGGTTGTTGTGACTGGACCGAGAAATGCAGCCTCAAGGTAGGATAAAACCAATTGCTAAACTGTTTACGCAATATTGCAATCGTCTTTAAATTGGGTCACTAGAACTCGGGGCAATAACAAACCGGTTAATTTCCTGATTAACTTGAAACTCCCAAGCACTGAGATCGTGATTCACCTATGGACTATGGAAATATCTCCTAAGCGCTATGAAGTCAGAAATCTGAAAAGGTAATACTTCAACACAGAGCTAAATTGCCAAACTTCTCGGCAAGAAGAATATATAGTGATGATAATGATCACCCGCACCTCTGAAAGATTATGTTTTCGTCTCTGCTTGAATGATTATCAGCTATTATTTTTAAAATATCTAGACCTTAATTATATCCAGAATAATTTCTTAAGAAACAATTACAATTAAAGCTCTTTTTTGCTTAATCCAAAAGGTATGTATCTTCTATTGTGTTTAAAAAAATGTTCTTGTTTCTATATACATCAATTGTTGAGGGTTATAAGAATATGCTCAAGGTATACTTTCTACTTTTCCTACAAGGTAATGTAGATGTAACGAAAATTTGCAAATATCAATTTTTTGATGTGATATGCATTCTTACATACAAATTATGTGTAAATTCGTCCCAAAAATATCGAAACTAACATTTGCCAACTCGATTTTGTCCGACTTTGATCAAACATCTTCAAACCTGGTGCACCCTAATTCATCAATGATCGCACCGATGCGAATTAGCGAGTTTAGAGTGCTTCCCATAACCTGGATGGGCGACTATGATGGAGAAATCTAGTGCCAGTTTTAACTGCAGAAGTAAGACCCGAGTACAGGAGAAAAAACAGGAATCACGGAACTCATGGTGCAAAGCGAGGGAAGTACCACTGCACTAACCCGCTTCCCCGCTTACACTATGCTTTGTTAAGGCATGTTTAAATTAAAGGGTACAGAAAATTAGAGTATCTCTTCAATAAAGAAAATACTAATTACAACTGGATAACAAAATCTCTGCATAATGTCAATTTAAAACATGATTAATATGCATGTATTACTGTTTATTGTCTAAATTCAATAATTTATTACACTACTACAAAAACATCATCATCATAATTTAGGAATCATTAAATAGTTTCCTTTCTTTGGTGTGTAAAACATACTATGTTTGGTCCTCTTTTCAAGGTTTATAACTAGTCATTTCAAAGAATTTAAAAAGAAACAAATGAATACTTTTACTAACACAATATGAGAAATCATTTGTAAAGGAAAATATAGTTTGTAGCTATGTCCAAGTCCTCCTGATTTCAAGCCTTTGATGTTGATAATTACGAGAAGTAACTACCTTGAAATGTATTGACATTCAGAAGATTAATCAACATTCAAACTAAGGTTATCTTAGAATAAGGCTCAGGCTTGATAAGGTTATTCCATCATGATAAATTATAAAATTACCTTCATTTTTGATTCTTTCTTTGCCTCTATTTCCTTCCTAATTACACAAAAGCAACACCTGGTAGCTAAATCGAATCGATTCACTAGCAATTTTAATGGCCATGCTTCAAGTTAGCACATATGCATAGGGCAGTCCAGTATAGGTGAATCATTCATACATATTGTTCCATATATGCAAAGCAGGTTTAAAGTCAGAAGTGGAATTCGCAATTTGTCAAAAATGACATCTACGAGGGAGTATCAAAAAGTTTTAAACTTTACCCAGAAGGAATAGCGCCAAGAACAACATTTCTTTATGAGATACTTTAGGCATCTTTGCATAGTCGATGTGCAAAGTAACAACTTTCTCCCACTTTTAACTGAATATCTACAGACGATTATTGTAGGGATCCTCTTTATTGAAAAAATCTGATTTTATATTTCAATGAAAATCAACATTTTCAGGTCTGTCATGTTTTATTACACCAATATGACGTCATTCATGAACCGATTTCCATAATTTTGGTATCAATGGATAGAGGAAACCCTACCCGTTACTATGGTATCAAACAACTAAACTTTGGTGGTGCCAATAAGATATTTTGAGCCCTGTAACCCTTCAAATGTAGGGACTTTAAATAATTACATTTATGCCATATGACTCAATTTCCTCCATGCAGCTTATGTTTTAAACGGGTAGGTAGATGACATCAATCACCACCTGTAAAGAAAGTAAAACTACTTATGAGACAATTTTGGCACCATAATGTACATAAAGTCGATTGACTCTTCTGACAAAATTTCATTGAAATAACTCAATCTCTTCTGGTTAAAGTTTAAAACTTTTTGATACCCCCTCGTATATTCACTTTTCAACTTCATAAACTGTCAAATTCTTGGATTCAGATCAGGTTGGTGTCAACCCTTCATTTAAAAAACGGATTTTTCTCTATAATTCATCAACTAAAAATTAAATCCATATAAAAGTATACGTTTCTAGAAGCAAATTTGCATGCTTGATTTTTGACAAAGACCTACGATTTTGGTCCAGGGGCAAAATTATGTATTTTTGGTGCAAAAAAATTCTGAAAAGCCTAACTAAATTTTGCTTCTGGAAAAATAGGAACTAAATTACTTTTTAGAATTTAAAAATCAATGTCCAGGTTTGGTCTTTTTTTTTGAATTCTTGCTTCTCATTTTATTATTTTGAAAAGTTGACAAACATAGGTCAAAAGTGGCCATTTTTTGTGGCAAAAATAGCCACTTTGACTTATTTCAAAAAAATAAGGTACAAATAAAAAAAAATGAGAAAATCAAACCTGGACATTTTGTTTCTAGATTCTTTAAAGTACTTTAGCTCCATATTTTACTTGAGCAAATTTTAGTTTGGCTTTCCAGAGATTTTTGGTGCCAACAACAGGTAATTCGACCCTGCAGCCAAAATGGTAGAGTTTTGTTGAATCTTACCTTACAGTAGAATTCTCGTCCTGGGTTTGTATCAGGGCTGTACTGCCTTTGTATTCCACATGTTGTTGAAAAAGGTTGATATGAGGACCATCATGTTTCACATGCCACTTAACTCCTAGAAATGTATACTTTTATATGGATTTAATTTTTAGTTTGGGAGTTACAGAGCAAAAACTGTTACTAAAATGAAATTCAAAATTCAAAATAAAAGAGTAGTACAACATTACCAATTCTTATGCAATGTGGAATATATTTCTGGTAAAACCTTTTTACACTTTGTTTTTTGTTCATGTTTTATACAGAAATGTTAAGGGAGCATGGCCTTATTTTTCAAAATCAAGTTTTCAGTGACATATGAAAGATGACCACTAAAGAGGTGTAAGTTTCAAATATCAGCCAATTGGTCAAAATGTTTATATTTTATAGGCAATTATGTACTTCAAAGCTGCCTATACATTACTGTATAAAATTATATTATCTTCAAAATGGAATATAACTTTGCTGTGAAATTTCACATGGGTAATGAGAAAAATATGAACAATATGTTGGTACCAAAACCTCAAAAAGTTTGATAACAGTTGAAGCAATGGACCATTCTCCTTTAACAGTGGTGGTTTTGTCAATGAATCAAAATGTATATAAAATGGTAATAAAATATTTAAACTAAGCCATAACAGATAAATAATGATGAGAAACACGCATCGTATAAAATATTAATACGCCATAATATTTATGGAACAATTGCACATACGAGTTACCATCTCCCTCATAAGAACAACACAAATCATTTGTATATATGAGTGGTGCTCTGGCAAAATGAGCGGAAAATCGCGATTTTTAAAATTGATTTTATGACATATTTTAATTCTCTATAATCTCAGCTTTCAAATGATATATGATATGTCATTATTTCTTTCTAAAACTTCATTTACAGATCGAAAGTCAAGGCAGACCACTCAAAATCTGGCAGTAAAAATTTGTCACCAATCAATTTTAGAGTTACTGATTACTATAGTAAATGAAAGCAAAATGCGATCAATTACCTTCGAATAATTGCACTTCCCAGCATAATTGACCTTCAAAACACGAAATATAGATTAACGCTTATGAATTCATGCATTTTATGGCAAAAAATGCCATTTATTCAAAATCGGTAAGACGGTGGAGCTGCACAGCAGCGTCACAGTTGGTGCTAACAAATAACTGAGGTCTGTGCATGAGCTAGTGTACAATATACACTGTATACACTGGGTCTAGGGCCTAAAAACCCTTGTTGACTTGCCCTTTACGACCAACCCAAAATTGGTAAAATTTAGGGTCCTATCTCAAGAGTGCAATTGATAAAAATATCATGATATTTGAGTTGAATTTATAATAATATTCACAGAATATTATATATTTGCATGGAACAAACATTCATCTTAAATAAATAAAGTACAAAACAATGAAAACATTTATATAAACTATTTTATTCAGTTTTATGTGGTCCATTTTAGGGGGGGAAAAAGATGCGACCGATCGACCATCAAGTTCATCATTAAAGAGCAAGTCAACAATTTTTTTAGGCCTAGTGTCTACATAAATCTGATATATAAAGTATTTCACTAACACTCACAAACATTTGTGAATATCTAAGTTTTTGTATGTCATAAAAGAGGACCTATGTAGCTTTGTAACTTAGAATTCACTATGATTCAATTATAAATTTCACAAAATGTTCCTCCTAATTTGTTCAGTTTTAAGTGTGTATTTCAACTATGCTTTTAACAGAAAAATGGAACATACTATCCTTCTCAGCTCCGAAAAGGTCAAACTTATACTTATTTAAAAACCCATTTGCAGTGTTCTAGCAAGAGTCCTAATCCCTAGGAAGTTCCAGATGTGTTAGTAATGAGGAGATAGAATCAGCTAATTTTTGTGATGATGCTACTAGAACCCGTCGTGATAATAAGTCAAATGCTCCACCTGTATACATAAAAAACAAGAAACTGATGTCAAGCTGTTGGAGATAATTTTGGTCAAATAAAGAAATAATTTGTCTCAAATCTGCTGCAGGCGTTTGTAAAATCGGGTCATTTGGAAAGAAGGTTAGCAGTAATTTTTCAACTCAAAACTTTTTTTATTTTAGATTTTTTTCTACAAAAGGCAAAAACTTACAGTGAATGTGACATCCTGCATCTCACTATTGACAAAGGACAGTAGCCTTAAGGCAAAATGTTAGTCGTAATTTTGTAATAACTGTGTAATAATATTTTAACAGCAAGGATTGTACTGATGTTAATATTATTATACACATTTTTTAATAACACCATGTTCAGCAGTTGCAATATGCAATAAAATTATTGGGCTTACACCAAAGTTAACACATTTTGTGGTTGCCATTGAGTTAGTAGTAATTCTGGAATATACTTTCAAGTATTAGCATGCACAAAAGAGTATAATCTTGAAAAATTGAAATTTAATCAGTTGAAAGTAATCCTTTTAGGGTGAAAAAAAATTATGACAAACCATAATTATATGACCGAGTAGAACTTGACAAGTCCTATCCAGAAATCACAATATTGGTATATTGGAAGAGAAAAGGGCACTGGAAGGTTTTTGTGGACCAAAGAATGTAAAAATTGCTTTTGGCTCCAGATTTTTTGAAATGTGTTATATGTGCCTAAACATTTAGAATTTGCATTAGTAATCTGTTTCAATACATTGAAATTCATTTTTCAGTAGAATAAAATGTGGCCTACTCTGGGTCTAACTCTTTTGTACATACAAACCTCACAGGTTAGCAGAATAAAGTGTGTTATCTAATCATCATTTTTTAAGACTAAATATCAAATAAAAGGTGTGTTTTTTCAATTCACTAAAGCAATTTTTTGTTGAAGGTTACATTCAAATTTGTGCTGCTAATTGCACAAACAGATTAAACAATTTTATTTTTCATGCTAATAGATTAACATGTTTGCTGTTATATCAGTAATTTTTTAGTAATTTTGATCTGTAGCACATGAGTACACAAATTGGCATGAGAGATTCATGGTTAATTTAAAGCTCTGGGCCTAAAGTGACATCAATAGTACTAATATTTAAAGAAAAATAGTACTGCCATCAAATATTCAAATTATAATAGTACTTTTGATGTCACTGAAGGTCTAGAGACTCAATAAGAGGATATATAATTATATCTGTATATATTTTTATACATGTCATATTTCTTATTTCATTGATTGGTAACTATATTTGCTTATCAGAGCTAAAAAGTGAAGATAGCCCAATCTTTAGTATTAGTCCCTGATAGCACCCTGGTTCATCTACTGTAAATGTAAATATGTTCATGCTCATTAATCTTTGACCCAATTTTGAATCATTTGATATGTTTTTGTTTTTATGCATTTGAAAACATTTAACAAACTCAGTTACCAGGGGTCAGGGATTAGTCATGTAGTAATCCTGTAAGCAGGCATGACCAATTAAAAGCTCAAATATATTTGGGGTTTCTTTTAGGATAGAAGAGTGAAATAGGTGACAAGTGTTCATGGTATCAAAATCAGCCATGTTCAAGAAAAGAGATGTTTTTTCTAAACCTTTGCGTTTATGGGCATTTTTCTAGATATCGACTCCGAATTGAACTGAACAAATTATTGAAGTTTTAAGTACAGTGTATCATTGATTCATTGATTGATTAATTGATTGATTGAATACATTAGAAGAACCATTTCAGATTATGTTAAATTGTTCAAAACTCATGATCACAGGGTGATCAAATTTGTATTTTTAAAAATACTCAAATGCTATATACTTGATTAAGTGCAAACTTTTGTGAAATCACAGTTTAGGGAGTGAATTCTTGAAAAAAAATCACACAAATTCCTCATTTATGATGTATTTTGACTTTATAAGAAACCAGAGGGTGTTTTGAAAAACACATGGTCATGCCTGCTCACAGCATTATACTTGTCTGGCTTCAAGATCAGGGTACATATGTATTATTGTGCAGGGCGCTTCTATTTTCACACGCTTTTGTGAGACAATGGCCTTATGCTCCAGGACCATATGGTCCTCGAGCATATCTCCAGGAGCATATTTGACTTATAAAATTTTTGGTTGAAGAATATTGTTTGACTTGGCATACTCCTGGAGTATATCTGGCAAACATGCTCT
Source organism: Ophiothrix spiculata (assembly GCA_000969725.1). Lineage (NCBI taxonomy): Eukaryota > Metazoa > Echinodermata > Ophiuroidea > Amphilepidida > Ophiotrichidae > Ophiothrix > Ophiothrix spiculata. The sequence continues at coordinate 7,962 of JXSR01S007962.1, forward strand.
TGGAGCATGTCCAAAATTCAAACAGATTGTTTCTATGTTAAAGATGCTCCTTGTTTCAAGCACCTGGAGCATGTTTCTTAGTCAAACATACTCCTGGAGCACATTTATCATATGCTCCAGGAGCGCTTTTGTAAATATGCTCCTGGAGTATATACTTCAACTGAAAATTTTATATGTGAAATATGCTCCTGGAGCATATATTTGTGCCACTATCTCAGGAAATCTTTTCATATTATACTTTGATCAACACTAAATAGGCGGGAATTATGACCTGAGGAACCATTTCGAGAGCCACTGACATATGGCAGAGACATTTTGGGTGATTTTTCACATTCTTAAGCCGAGGTATTAAAAAATACAACTTAATGCAGCCAATGCAGATACACCGTTCTTGCACTCACATGACGAATTGAGCTTGAGAAAATAACCATTTATGCAGAACCGGTCCGATGCCTGGGTCCCAATGCTTACCTGTAGGATCAAGAAGGACTCCCCCAGCCTCCTGCACTATGATTGCACCAGCTGCCATATCCCAGGAGTGTATACCATACTCATAGTACGCATCATTACATCCTCTGGCCACAAGACACATACTAGCTGCAGCTGAACCCACCGACCTTAAGCTGAAATAAAGTGAGGGATTATATCATTAATAACTTACAAAACTTTTAAAATAATTAAACTGCACTTGTAGTCATATAAGAAAAGGAGTTGCCATCAGAGTTTTGCCCAGGGAGTTTTGGTGTTGGGGGTTGTTACAAAAGATTTTTTTTTTAATTGGTGCAGTCATTTTGATACATGTTTACCTGAAATACTACATGTAGTGATTAAATCTTTGAGGAAGTAGGAGACTGTGTGGTGTTCTTGAGACAAATACAACCATTTGTTTTCATGCAGTTGACAGAATGAGGACAGCCACAGAGCTTACATCAACATTTATGTCGAAAACATTGCGACATGTCCACAGAACTGACGAGTCGTATAGTGACATAAACCGTAAGTAAAGAAGTAGCATTCGTCACAATAATGTATAGAGGGCAGCATTCTGTTTCAGTCTTGCACAACTTTTTGTGACCCTTAAATTGTGCTTATACAGTGCCCTATGGAGAAAATAAGAAAAATTGCTCGTCTTTAAATATAGTTTGGTGTCTTTTGATTTTAACCTTACTATTTGATTTGGCATTACAATTCCGTGGGAGTCTGGGGGCGCACCCTTTATAATATTTTCAGTCACAAACCTGCACTATAACAAAAAGCTAAAAATTGTGATATTCATATTAAAACAATTTTTTAAGATTAATGCTAAAGGAAGCATTAAGAAAAGTCAGAAGGGACTTAAAGATGGGTGTTCAATGACACTGTTCATGACATATTTGAAACGATCGGGTACAAACTTCTCCATCGTAATTCATAAAAGGGATTCACAAACGTTTATTTCCTTCTCATAATATTAACCCTAACCCCTGAAGTGGTATTTCCTGGGTAACAACTACGCCATACAATTGTGATGAACAGACAACACACACTATACAATAAAGCCTGTCTTGTCCAGTAGGTTGCTATACTGCTCGTGTTGGTTGTATGCTCCAGTAAACTGGTCATGTTCTAAAACCAGTGGTCTGCATCATGTCATTAGTTGTGTGTTGCCTGTATGATATAGCGGGCTACTCGCTCACAAGTATGTACAGGCTTCTAGAGCATACAACCTGTATGTTGTATGTTGCCTGTATGGTGCAGTATGGTTAGTGCCTGTTTGACACCTTCCCAAGAATATGAGAAATATAACCCCTATAAGGATATAACATTTGATCTTGGCAGAATGAAATACAAATATCTCATTGCCAAATGAATTTCTCATAGGAAGCAATCATATATAATACCTTGGTGCAAGAGGGGCTGGGCAATCATGGGATGGGATCACAAAAGTTTTGAACCTCAAAAAAGTTAAGGGAGTGACAAAAAAAAATCTTTAAAAAGTTTGACCATCTACGCTGATATTCATAAGAATTCTGGGATTTATTAAAGTCCATGTAGGTGCCTATGACACATATCTTTCTCATAATCTTAAATTTCACAATTTTAAGTTCACGGACACCTGATCATAACATACGACAGCTTATATTAATGTGTTAATGTGTTTATGCTCAGTCCAACCTTATTGGCATGGGTGTATCAAAATGAAGTTTCTGCAAAACATTTTAAAACCAAAAGTTGAGGTAAAATGTCTTGAGTAAAATAATTTGCAAAAACTGGTTGATGGGGTACAAACATATATGTACTGATAATATCTTACAGCTTTCCATCAAAGAATGCGACAACTTTAGCAAGCTTAAAAAAAAAAAATATCTCATTCTAGCCGTGACAGCTTTATTGTTGCTTTCCTCTAATATGCAGTGATGTAATTACCATGCTTCCTTACCCATGAGCCCCAGCCATTACTAAAGCTTGGTAATTATCCATTTTGACTTTCACCTCACTTTCAATTCGACTTGAGCCAACCTCTGATAGCAGAAGACTCTGTCGCAAATCTGAAGAAGTGCAATAAGAAAATCTAGAAAGCAATGATTGAATTATAGCAGAGAAGACGTCCTTACCCGTGTGCCCCTGCCATCACTAGAGCTTTGTAATTATCCATTTTGGCTTTCACTTCGCTCTCAATTCGACTATAGCCAACCTCTGATAGTAGAAGACTTTGTTGCACATCTGAAGAATTGCAAAAGCAAACTGTTCTTGAACCACAAGTCTCATTGCATTACCACCTATGATCTTTTGTCTTTAAAGGACCTGAAAATTCTTGACATGAAAACTTTGAAATGGTGTGACGTTTGATGATCTCTACACTTTCAGATCCACTTTATGGATTTGACATATGATATGAGATTTAGACCTTGAATTACCTTGACCTGACCATGCAGCACACTTAATGAAACACAAATGTAGGTTCTATATAAAGTGCAATTTTTGTCCATGTGGGGTCAAGTGACCTTAAATTAGCCTTGAATGACCTGTGATGACCTCGGCTAAATATTCTGAACATATTTAACATAAGACTTAAAAAAATGACCTTTTGACCTAAAATGACCTTGCCCTGACCCCAGGATATTCCTTGGGGTGAAGGAAATGTATGATATATGTTTGGTCCACACGTAGTTTCAACAGATAAATATAGCAATGACCTTAAATTGACCTGCTATGACCTTAGTTTGATTCTGATTATTTATAGGACTTTGCCCCAAATAATATTTTGACTTTGAATGACCTGGACTTCCAAAACCGGTAATAACAAGTGTCAATGCTACAGACCTCACAGCACGGCCTCACAGTTCAGAAGAGTAGATAAGTATGCTGCAGGCAGCATGGAGAAAAGTGACTGCTATGTCTCTTCCCTTGCTATGTTCAGACGAGACAAACAAACATTTTTGGGAATAATTAAGTGACCTTTCAATGGTTTGGCCAAATTGGGTAAAAAGGTAACTAAATAAATAACATGCAAACACATAATGTGTTCAGAACCCTACACACTTCTTACATGATCAAGAGAAATAAGGCACATGTTGGCAATATTCAATTTTTCTTTTTCATAATATAAAACCTAATAGTGCATCATAAATGCTATATTCCGATCCAAACCCCATCAGAAGTGGTCATCTGGTTCAGAAGGATTAATTCTTTGAACATAAAAAACACTGAAAAACAAAATAATTTTCCCCTGTATTTCTCGATAACTCAAAATTAATATTCCAAAATCTGACTCATTCCCCAAATTTTGTGATGATCTCATCCAAATATGGTGCAAAATAAAATTGGATCATCCTTCATGTAAGACATCATGAACTTAGTCTAGCATGAAATCTGTTGTTAACACATGTATTGATTATTTAGTGATAAGTCTAGCTCATGAATATCCTACACAAAGGAAACACCATAAAGTCATGCGATATCAAAAATTTGCTATGACTTCCATTTACGATGTTTTCTTTGCAGATGCTCATAAGCACTTGCAGATATTCATCGCAAACAAAATCATGATTTTTTTCATTGCACAATCTTTTTGAAATTGGTTTCGGGACAACCATCGCAAATTTACAATGATCTCTTGCTTTTGTGATGAATCTGGACATTTGCCATGGATTTAGACATTAGTGAAATAGGCCCCTGATAAAGGGAGTTATGTTGCCTTACCTTCTTGTCCAGAAACTGCAAGTTTCTTGTCATTAAGATATGCACCTCCTCCCTTCTTTGCAGTATACAAGTCATCTAAAACTGGAATGTACACTATACCAAGTACTATTTCTCGCTTTATTGTAAAACCAATAGAAACACACACATATGGAAAACTGAAAAGAAAAAGTGTGATCAACACAAACAAGTTTTTAATTTTCTTTTGACCTCAAAGTTTTTAAGTTTTTTTTGACCTCCAATGAGCATGAGGAAGACCTTGACCACTTCAGTCAGCGCTTAGAGCCTATGCAAATGAGCTTTTAATGAGCAATTTATTTTTAAGTTCTGGCGATCGATATTGAAGAACTTGGTCGTGATATTTTTTTTCTTGACGTGACCTGTCGGATAGTTCGGACTTCAAAGCCTCATGATCACAAGGTGGTTATTGC